>JAYECN010717979.1:19523-47444 GCA_035222435.1 Microcambeva ribeirae | reverse complement strand
CTCGGGCGGCAGCGGCGCGCGCTCCGCGGGCAGAGGCGGCGGGCCGTCCACAGGGCTCCGCCGCGCCGCCCGCCCCGCGCGTCAGGCGGCATCGCGCTACCCGACACGCGTACTTCGGAGGGGGAAGAACACGTGTGTCGCTCCCCAGACCCACCGCTCACGCTGCTGTGGCACTCTGCCCGGGGGGGCGCCTCTCGCGCCTTGTCTGCCTCGACATATTTCTTTAAAAAGTCACGAATAATAATAAAAATAATGGAAGCTGAAGTGGGCTCGTTTCTTCTCACAGGAGAAGTGCTTGTGCTTCCCCGCTGCTTTGCACGTCCCACGGAGTTCGTATGTTCTGTATGTCCTCTGCCCTGAGCTTTTCTCCACGACGGTGGGGTGGATTTGTACGTCGCCACATTGCTCGGCTATTCTCCTCTCGCTTCTTGTTTTTTCTTTGCAGCACGTTCATGTTACATACGTGAAAAATATTTTAATGTTTGAATACAAGAGGTAAAATACACGCTAAGTTAAAAAAATCCTGCCCATGTTTCTAAGTAGGCCTGTGCGTTTTTTTTTTGGTCAGGGGTGGAGGGGAGAATAGGGGAGATGTAAGAAGAAATAGTCTACATGGGTTGGATCATCACTGTCTTGCTGTTGTAATTAAGGGTCGCGTGTGGGATACTCAGGCACTGACTATATATGCTACATCCCATAAAATGATACGTTATGTGTGTTTTGAAATGAGTGTGTTCTACCCGATCTTTGCATTTCTCGTGTTCAGAAAATAGTTGACCATCTGTCCTCAGGTGTGCATCAGGTGCCATAGGCTGGGGACACTGATGCATGAAAGCACACAGAATTCATTAATCACATTTGAAAAACTTGGCCTTGTTCTGGGACGGAACGTGCCCCTATCCCTTGTAGACCATGAAGCACTTTGCAGCTATATGTAGGCAGCATCTCTGCAGTATGCACAAGCCTAAAGGCCTGAGCTGAACTGCTCAGCTTCTTTGGTACAGCCTCTTACCTCTCAGTACCAGCCCTTCGCTTCTTGGATTCTTTTACTCATATTAATCGTATACCATGGAGCCTTTCACACCTCTTCGTTGCCAGCTTAAATCTCGTCAAAGCAAGTAATTACTGAGCGGTATAACTGATGTCAATGTTCAGTAGTATACATGAAATTCATTTCGAAGGACGTTTCACTTTCTTTTTTTCAACAAGGTTCTGTATTACAATTGATGCCCTTACTAGCCATTTCAGAAAAGAGGTCAAGCTTGGGGCACCTTGCATGTAATGCAGTTGTTTATGGCTATACAAAATGGATATACAGTGCTACTAGTTAGAACAATCATGTTTTGTGCCCTGCTCTGTGCAGTTACAAATGACTTCATGAGTTGCAAGGCAGTTACCTAATAGGGCTGGAGAAGCAGAAGCATTTTGTCACCTTTTAAGCAACATCAGTAAGCTGAGGTACACAGCTGTGGTCAGAAAATAAAAGGATTGAGTTTCCACTGCCTTTGATTTACTGTGTTCATAGGGAAAGAGAGGACTGTATTCATATTTTTGGAGGGTCGGGGGGGAGACAGGACTGTCAATACAGGATCTTCTATAAGCACTGAGGTCATGAGGGAGAGGGATGGGAGAATACTAAATATTCCTTATTTTTTTCTTTCTATTTTTCTCTATATTATTTTAAGCAAATTAATCTCTTTGCATAATCATTCAGAGATATTTCTGGCACTAGTCAGTCACTGTTATCAAGAGTTATAAGGAGCTACAGGAGTCTGTGAGGAGGGAGTTTTTCAAGGGGCAGCAAGTACTGGAATTTCTGAAATTGCTGGCTGGCTCCTCGTTGTCCTAAAACTCCACGTAAGTTGCATTTCAAGCAGTTTCCACAGAAGCTTAGGTGTCTGGCTGGCCCTTGGCTGGCACTTTCGCATTATTGGCTTTTGTTTGTCAAGGAGCGAGCGGTGCCCTTGCGCCGCGGGCTGCCCGCGCACAGGCAGCGCTCGGCCGAAGCCGATGCCGCCCTGCACAGCCAGAGCAGTCCGCTCACATCCGCGTGCAGCAGGATTTGGGGCTTAGAGCTGGTACAAAAACCTTGTGAGTTTTTTTTTTTTTTTCTTTCTTTCCCCAGTTCATTTGGATCTGCCCGATTTGTGCTCGATTGGCAGTGGAGCATCTCCCTCCCAGCCGCGTGTCCCCTCTAATGAATCCATGGCGTGACATAAAGGACAAAAGTAAGCAAGTGTCCATCAAAGGAGAGATATACTCCTTCCTTTCAAGTTGTTATTTAGCAATAACAGGAAAAAATAACAACCCTGGAGAGTAACGAGGGTCGGTTCCTTCCCCTTGCCATGGGCCCAGCTGCAAAGCTCCTGAGTGCTGGGGCGCCCTGAACGGGGCGTATTTTGATCCGCGTCGCTCCCGCTGTCCGTGGGGCAGAGGTGACGGGCAGCACGAGGCAGGCACGTGCTTCCCTGGCTGTTCCCAACGCGTTCGGGTAAGAAAACGGGGAGCGCGGGCTAGCCAGCGGCAGCCCGAGCCCGCAGGCCCCGCGTCCCCGGCCGAGCGCCGTGCCGGCTGTCGTGCGAGCGGGAAGGGCGCCCACGAGGCAAGCCGGGGAGCGTACGCTTCATGCGTGCCGAGCTCCGCGTGCCGCCCGGCCGGAGGCGCGCCCAGGAACGGGGGAGGCCGCCGGAGCCGCGCGGAGCCCGTCCCGCCTCCCTTGCTTTCCCTCTCCCCGTGCCTTGTGCCCAGCCCGTGTCCGTGCTGCCTAGAGAAGCATCAGCGGGCCTGTTTTGCTCCCCGGTGCACTTGTATGACATGGTAACGTTAATAGCAACTTATGTGCAGCGCTGAAGGGAGGAGGCGTTTTACCTGAGCTAGAGCTTGTGGCGCATCCACTTCAGGCCGCGAAGGAAGCCACAGGATCCGTGCAGAATAGCCCTTCCTCAGGAACAGCGCTTTCAGGAAGCTGCTCTTCCACCCCAGCCCCTTTCGGGAGCGCTTCCCGCTTCTTGAGCGCTCTGCAGAAGTTCGGGCGGCCGGAGGGAGGGCCAGCTCCTTCTCTCGAGGAGTCTCCGTGTGAGGGCACAGTCAGACTGGTGGCTGTACTTCTTCATCCCTATTCCTTACTCCACATACTTCACAATATCAAGATAACCAGGTTATTCTCTTCTTTGCAAGTTTTACGTGCTGCTTATGGGTAGCTTGTACCTGTTTCCCACAGTCTCTTCACTGTTAACTCTTCTTCCTCATTGCTCACACCGCTTTTTACTAGTGGGGCACTGCAGCCCTTCAACAAAAGCGGCTGCCGAGAGTGTTAGATCAGCCCTACAAATGGTCTCTGAAGCGAGCAGCTAGCGGTTGGAGTTGATGAGCTAGACACGAGAGTAGGAAGGGGAATTGCCTGAAGTCTCATGATAGGGGGTGAATCAAATCTGGGCTCCAAACTTCCAGCACATTGCTTTGAGTACCTTGTTCTTTTCCTCTCTGTGTTGCTCGGAGATTTGCCTCCGCTAGTGTCTCCCTCTCTCAGGGACACGTTACGCCTTGAGGAGCTGTCTACCATTGCACCCTCTTTCAGAATAATTCAGTAATAAACTGGGGTAGCTACAGCATCCAGATCCATCCATGTCTGTCTCCTCTGTAAAGACTGCTTCTGATTCTGCAAGACGCTGAAGTGCATGTTCAACTGCTGTATGTTAACTTGCTTGCCATACTAGCATATGTGAAACATGCGATGGCTGAGGTCATGAGGCAAGTGTCAGCACAGCGCTAAACTTGGTAGCTTTTCCCTGTCATCGTGCAAGTATACTGCCAGCATGTTACAAAAAATACGTAAATCGGGCCAGTCCTGCTCCCTGGGGGTTACGGAAGCCCTTGAGCTAGTCGAGTGCAAGCAAATTGGTTTCCACAGCCAGTGTCATGCAGGAGAGCAAAGGGCCTGTCCTGCACACCCTCATCCTCTAGATTCCTTCAGACCTACTGACCCAGATAGGCCAGAGGAGAGCAGCCTTCCCTCAGCCCCACACATCTGAATCCTACAGTGACCCAGTGACCGCTCTCCTGTAAATCACGGTAATATCTAACTACTTTGAGCACAAAATGCAATAAGAAATCTTTCTTTTTTTTTTTAACTTGAAGTTTTTCAGTCCTTCGTGCTTCTATTATACTTCAGTGCTATTGAGTAGGTTTTTCGTTCCTCCACCCCAGGACTTCTTTTCCTGTTTCTCTTTCTGGTGTTATTCAAATATATATTTGTTAGTTTATTTGCTTTCCCCTTCCTATACATATTCTTGATGCTTAAAGAAGCTACATGTAGCATAAAGAAGCTACAACTCAGTTCTACATCCTCCTCCATCCTCCAGTATACAACCAGAGCCTTCAGAACTACCTTGCAGATACATCTTTTTTCTTTCTGGAAGAACAAAATTGGATGAACCTTGAGGCCTTCAAGGAAAAATCAAAATATAATAATAAAATAAATTAAAAAAAAAAGAAGCTAAGAAGAAAGCAATTCATGTTTTGGATTAGTGCAGCCCACTATAAATATCCTTACAGAAGCAAGGCTATTCACTGCTTCAGTGCATCCAGGTGAGAGGCCTCTCGAGAGGAAATTAAATCAGCACATTGCATTGTTTCTGTCCCACTGGGTTAAAATGGAGAAGAAGGTGAAACTTTAGAAGGGCACTTTCTTCTACTCCTCCCTGCTCTGACATGAGAAGTGTTGGCAGGCCAGCCTGTAAGAGCGAGACCTTTTAAAAATGTAGTATTCCAGCGTGCCCTCCCAATGTGGCTTTTCCCTGAAGTCGGCAGGTTCTCACAGCTTTCTCCCCTGACAGATACTTTACTCCATGGCACAGGCAAATCCCATCCTGGAGTCTGTCTGCCAACCCTGCTTGTTCTAGTCCTCAAATACCCATCGTGGGTGGGTATTTCCCTCATTCTGACTGTTTACAGCTCTAGTCAGTGCATTTGTTTGTGCTGAAATCTCTGCGTCACTAAAAAGTAGCAGCTTTCCTTTGCTGGCATGTTCTCTGTCTTATCTAGTCTAAAACAATAGATAATTTTGTAAGATTTAAGTAGTGGAGCTGACCAATATTTTAAGCCTAACTTTTAGCACCAAAATTTGATTTGATAATACTGAGACCTTTTTTTATTCTCAGGAAAAAATGTTTTTGACAATTGCTGGGCTTAAGAATTACATTTCTGGCAGAGGGAGATATAAGTACCTGCATTTGCATGCAAAGGTTGAAACATTTAAGAACTTTCTAAATCAAACATTTCCATGATGCCTTCTTTTTTTTTTTTTTTTTTTTTTAAAAAAAGAAACAAACCCTTAAAACCCTCTTTTTTTTTTTTTTCTTTTAAGTGTACTTTCCAGACCTGCAATACAACTGTTTATTTCAGCATATGTTTTTGAAAAATAATCCTTATGATTTGTTGCCCCTGTTTTTTTTTTGAGATTCTAGCACTTCGAAAAAAAAATGCTGTTTTGCACAGTCCAGTCTGCATTTCTTCAGATGGAAGTTATGGGAAGGCATGCAGAGATCTTAGGGGAAATTTTTGGTCTGTGGTGAACTGGATATTCTTAAAGAAACATCAAATCTGTGACTGTATTGGAGTGCTACCTAGATCAGATTATGTGAGTAAGTATTTTCCCCTCATTCTTAAATAATCCAGGCTGTCTTGTTGCTTTCACTCCACTTTTTCCTGCCACTATAGAAATACTATTTTCAAAAGTAATAGAGCACCTTATGTCACAAGTGGAGGCCCCAACCCAAGGGCGGCTTGTAAATGCTCCCGTTGGCTTTGAGGGAGCTCTTCATGCCCTTGAGGTTTAGCATTGGCGTGGTCTTGCTTCTTCCACAAAGATCTACCTGGAACAAGCTGGCTGTTTGCCTTCAAAGGCTTGTCCCTTCTCCGCCTTTCCATGAAGCTGGAGCTTAGTGCTAAGACCCTTTACCTGCTCCAAAGATTTGCAGTCGGAGAGTGCAATCCTGACTGTATGAAAACAGTGCCAGAATTCTCCTTGACTGCAGTGGGACATGCCCCTGCCATCACTGGTTTGTAAGTACTTGTCAGGATCTCTTATTTTGCAATACTGATAGCAATTGCAAGATGGAAGGCCTGCGCTCAGATTTCTCAGACAAGTGCTGCATCCTAAATTTTTGTTACTGGAAAGAAATGAGGTTGATTGATATAAACACATTTTCCTATATAGCTTTTAACTTTAGGATAATTTTTGTTTATTCGTTCTTCACTGTGCTTCTAAGCATATATGCAATGCGCCAAAAGCCAAACAAAAATTCCCCCTCTCTGACACATCTATGTGAATGCTTCTCTCCATATATTTCAGTAACAACAAAATACTAGTGGTATCAATGTTTTAGTGGTACAGGCCTCTTTTTATCTCAGTATGAAACGCTGTATACGATGCTTGGTAGTGTAGGGGGCGCAGAGCTGATGTTTCCTTCGGGATAAATTCACCTAATCCATCAATTACAGTTGATGGAAAACTCTTTAAAAGGCTGAATAATCACACTTCGGCACAGAGCAGAGTGGGATGTGGAAGTTCACATAGCAAATCATTTCCAGAGCAGGGAAAACGGCCTCAGTCAACTAACTCCTGTTCTCGGCACAAGATGCCTGTTGCATTAAATGCGGATTTTAAAAGCAGATCAGGAAGGAGGCAGATTATCCTAGGCCTTCATCCAGTCTTTGTGAGTATATGGAGACAGCTGCAGAACTTGGCCCTAAGGATTTTTGGGAACATCTGACAAGTTCCATGGTGGAATAGGGAATAAACTGAACACCTCAAGCAGCCAAATCCCAAATCTTAATGATAAACATTAGTACCTTGAATTGCAATTCAGAAATATATATATACACACATATATATGTATGATTTTATATGTATAAATACACACACATATGTATGTATATATGCATAGATAGGTATGGCAATAATAACATCAGTAATAACAGTTACTCGTGTATATGTGCTGGGCTTCTTACACAATCCTTCTGACACAAAGGGCCTGTTGCAACCTTGGAAAGGGGTTCAGCATTGGCTTCAGTGGGCCATGAGAGGACGTAAAGGTTTTAATAAGCCCTTGCAGGCTTCAGGCACTAGAAGGATGAGAGAGAAGATGAGCGTGCTGCTTTCCCTAAGCTTCATCCTGGTTCAGCAGCAAATCTTGTTTGTTACCGGAGTCCAGTTCCACACCTCACCACATTTCTCAGTGGTAAGAACTTAGGCATTATGTCTGTTTCACAAGCAGAGAAACAAAGCACAAAGCAATGGCTTTTTCCAGGCTACATTGGAAGACTATGGTCTTCCAGCTGCATTTTATCCAGTCTTAAGTTATGGACATAAACCCTGAATTAACCCTATCTTTTGTAGGTAACTTGCAAACGTGCTCAGGGATCTTCCAAAGCCAGTCATAGTGACAGAATGACTTCTGTGTTTTTTTTTTTTTTTTTTTTTTTTTTCTAATATTCAGGTGGCTTTTGATTTTCCAGGCTATTTTTGTTGTTGCCACTTACTTGAATCTGTACTGAGACTGGCATTCAGTCTTGTATGTTCATACTCTTGGTTAGGTCCTGTACCAGTCAACTGGAAACAGTTGGAAGCAGTCTTTTAGAAAGTGCATGTGTTATTTCTTGAATAATCATGAAGTAAGATGCTGACTCGCCAAAAAAGTAAGTGTAGTGCTCGCTCTATTTGCCCTCACAAATCAATACTAAAAATTAGCAATACTGTGTGAACCCACTCTAACAAGGGTCCTCTCCCAAACCCTCGGACTTCCTAGGAAGGATAACATTCATGTAAATCAGCTTGGGATCATTCTCCAAGTTTTGCTATTCTGGTGGAATTGCAGTAATTTAGAACTCAGTGTCTTTGCATCCACACAAGCGTGTGATAACAGGCATGGTGGGGATGAGAAGAGGAGACACCGTGGCCATGCACCCTGTTCTTTTTCTTTCCCTACCATATAGAGTGTTAACTGTTGTGGGGAGTGTTGGGACATGGTTTAGCAGATATGGTGTTGAAGGGTTTACGGTTGGACTCAATGATCTTAAAGGTCTTTTCCAACCATAATGATTCTGTGATTCCTTAAGGGCAAATCCTCCTAGTCTTTCACATTATACACAGGAACCCCTTCACAGGAACCCCTTCACCTTCCTATTTTGAATTAATTCATTTCATTCATTGGACTTTTTGCATTTATTATTGCTGAACTGGCAAATGCTGCTTTCCCAAGGACATTCTCATGAACAACAAAACCACATGAAACACAAAGTAAAAAAAAATAAAATACAACCTGCTCCCTGGCCAGAAAAAAAAATACAGGTAAAAAATCCATCTTTGCTTCATTCCACATGCAGTTCTCCTTTTCAGGGACAGGGAAACACTTCATTGTGGAGGGCTCTAACCACATATGGGCAGGAGCTGATTATGTAAGGCTACATTGTGGAGCTACAATATGTGTTGGAGCACTTTCTCAGCAGGTGCAATGACCTACGTAAATGCCCACCAACAAGAATAAGGTCTCCACAGTCCCACCTGCCTGTTAACACACTTATACAGTGAATACTGAATAGAGTTTCATTATACACACAAGTTTACAAGGAGAAGAAGCTAAATATATGGAGACATGGGTGAGCATGTAAATAGGAATACAGGTGATTGCTATAAACAAGTTTACTTATACAAAACATACATTCACCCAATGTGCTTGTGAGGTTCATCCCATGCACACTTACCCCAAATACACCAGTCCTACCTAAACTAGAGCCTTTGGCATAAGAAACAAGATAGGTAAAACAACATATGTCCCTTATGGCTCTGAAAATTTAGTTGGCCTATTTCTAGACTGGTTTAGCCTCTTTCTGAAATGGGGCAAGAAAGACAAGCTAAATACACAATTACAATGCAGAATCCACAAATATGAAATGTGGATGGGAACTATTGGGTATCAATTGCCTTTGGGAAAAATACTAGAAGCTGTGATTATAATCACTTTAGCTCTCTGCTAGCTCAATAATTCCAGATGTTTTACAGCAACAATTTCTCCAAGTGAAGCACTGTCAGTCTAAGTGAACTAGTGATAGCCTCAAAATGGTGCTACATGGAGTAGCCTAGTCTCATTGAGGACTGCTTCTTCTCAAGGACCTTTGAACATGAGAGTCTCTACATCATTCAGCAATTAGATTCATGCTGTGTCTAAGAGACCATGAACTTCTTGCATGGGTGCTGATAGCAGAAAGGTATGAGAAGGAGCCCTGCTCCTTCGAAGTTTGGTAAAGCCTAATCTGTCCATGGTCATACCAGAAAATGTCTTCTAGAAAAATGAGAGCAGCATAAGGATGCCATTGCACCACTGAAACACTGAACAAGGTGATTCTATGCTGCTTTTTTTTTTTTTTTTCAATTTTTGTTTGTTTGTTTGTTTTTTTTGTCATTCTTGCCTTTATATTGACTGGACTTGATTTCTGATTATAAGCACTGTCCCCCAAAGGAAAAATTCTTGCTCTTTCTCTGTTGTATTTTCTGCTGATCTGTTCTACCACTTTATAAAAAGCTGGAATACTTATTGTCTTCCAAGTCAAATAGGAATATTGTCCTCCAAGACAGATTCAGAGAGGAATATGGTACACACTTTGTTTAATTAATTCTATCCCCCTTCTCTTTTTATCTTTTCTCTGCACTTGTTTTTCACTCTCCCTGCATTCTGCTGTTATTCCCTCCGTTGTTTTTCCACCTGGGCCATTTTATTGTGTTTTTTTTTTGTTTGTTCATTTTTGTATTTCAAAATCTCTCTTTGCATGAAACACAACCTCGATAGCACTTTTAATCAAAGAAAAAATGATTTCATTCACATCTATATCCATGTATGGTTTAGGACCAGTGATAGATATAGATTCTTCTCCCAAAGTAGCTTTAGTGTAAATTGACTGTACTTGTTTAATGAAAAGGGCCAAATACAGTTGGGCATGTTTTGGCTACCAGGAATAATAAAGCACTTTCTCCAAGGTTATGATGTAATTTTGGCTAAACTGTGACACACAAAATTCTGAGGTTGCTACCTTTCCTTTCAAGATAACTGAGTATCTTCCCAAGACAAGACCCACTTGATGAAACGATGTTATTTTTGTTGGAATATCAACTATTTTAAATAGTGCTTTGACCTTTTTTATTCTCCAACTTTATCCAGACCTTTTAGAGTTACACTAAAGCAAGTCCCTGATGTGATTTTTGTCAGGCTGTCTCCACACTGTTGTCAACAGGGATGGTCTGCTTTCAGTTTCATGGCAATAACCAAACACATATGTTGCCACTGGAACTTATTGCTTTATTCTGCAAAACATATGTGTTATTGGAGCAACTTTATAAATCTATAGCTAATGGCTTTCAGTTCTGAACAGGTGTGTGTGTGTGTGTGTGTGTGTGTGTGTGTGTGTGTGTGTGAAACAAAGAAAGGAGTAATTTCCCACAACATTCAAGAGTTTAAACATCACAGTGTCTCAGTATCCAAGTGTATAGCAGTTGCCTAGTCCCGTTAGGGCCTCCTATGTATATCGTGAGGCAATATTTTGGCCTAATAATAATAAGGTCAAATTCTTCACGTAAAATAACTTTTGAAGGCCCTGGTTTTCTCACCATCCATGGATACAGCAATAGTACAAGGATGCTAACACTGACTGGTGCAGAGTTTATGCACATGACACTTGGTATTTGCATTCTGTTGATGTTTGTCCCTTATATAGAGCAGCTGCAAGGCTGCTACATGGCAGTTGTGCTGGGGGCTGACAAAGCCACATGATGCTGCTGTACCTCCATTCCAACCAAAGAAATTACAAGACTATTAAAGGGTTATTTCTTATCTGTTATTAAATCCAAGTTTTAATTCCCCACCATCAAACTAACACCTTTCTTCAGTGCAATGCATATGTACATCTAAAATATTTTAAAAACACACATCCATCATGTCTTATAATAGAAAATGAACCACTAAGAAGCAGACTTGCTTGCTTAACTCCTCCGGTGTGAAATTCGGTTGTGCAGAGGAACAAAGCAAGGTTTATGCACCATCCAAGTCCCTCATAGTCCTCCTTCTGCTGACTCTTCACACACAGTTAAAAGTTACCACACACACATTAAAAAAAAAAAAAAAAAAAAAAAAAAAAAAAAAAAAAAACACTTCTTGGGTGAAGTTTGAGTGCCACAATCAATTTAATTTTGTCTGTAGGATCCCTGTCAGTATTGCGTGTGGAAGGTAGAAGAGGTGCCAAGTAGAGTTTTATGCCCACCGGGCCTGGCCTCTGCCCAGCTGAAGTCAGTGGAACTTTTGCCATTCCTTCCAAAACCAACAGGATAGTTCCTTCACTTGCCCAGCATTTCTCTTACTAAACCACAGTTTTCTGATATTTTCAGGCACTTGTGCTTATCAGCTTGGAATCTGAACAAGACTGGGTTTCATAACAAAAAACAACCACGTTCTCTCCCATTTGAATATACAGAAGAGAACAAGGTGAGTCACTTTTTCGCCTTGCTCATCTTGACTGGATGCTACAGGTCTGCCAAGGATAACTTGAGCTTTCTCCGAATAAGGTGTGAATGAAGACTGCGGCAGTTTGAATCAAACTGGGGTGGTTTTTCCATAGGTTTTCTTGTTAATTCAGTGAATAAAGCAAAATACATATTCAGCACTGTTCTAGTGCTTCTCCCCCGGCTGCATGCATTGTAATAGTGAATGTTACCTACTAAAAAGGTAGGTAATGTTATCCTCAGTGAGCTGTCTCTCTCAGTCGAAAGACTCTGCCATTCCAGAAAGCTTGCTGCCTCCTTGCAGAGAGCTTAGAGCACCTTGCAGGCCTAATACAGGCCTGTGAAGTTTAAGTGCGAAGTCTCTCAATGACCTCAAGTGTTTAGATAGTCAGCCCTATGGACAGCAAAAGACAGGTAACAGCATTAAAAGCACCGAATACTCATCCACTGACAATGGCTTCTAGTCTCCAAATCACTTAGATGATTCGGGAAATCATCTTGTCCCATTGCTGGCTATACATCCTCAGCAGTGCAGAGCACATGTATAGTATACCATGAATAATATAATTTTTTTTCCAAGTAGAAAAATCTCTCTTCACAGGAAAATGATAATTTTATGCTTTGCTATTTCTTTCGTGTCAATCTTTGCAAGTATCCCTTTGGCTATAGTATTTTCTTAAAATACGAATATGTAATATGCATCAAAATAAAATATTTATTGAATACATTTACTTTGTGTCTGTTGAGTTATGAGTGGATTCTTAAATGCTTATTTTCTACACCTATTGGGGCCATTTTACATTCTCTGTTGGCTAGAGACAAAGAAAACTTGATACCTCATGGTTAAAAAACAAAGAAATTGTTGAAGAGAATTTGAATTAGAGTTTAGCACAAGCATTTTCTATTGCTGGTACTCCGGGGACAAACATGGGACCTGCTTAAATTCCCAGGATAGGAATAGTTTTCTTGACTAGAATTGGTCTGAGCCTCTTGAGCTATAGGTGGGCTGACACTAAAGGATAGAAAATCTTAATGAGAGCACCTTGTCCAAGGATGCTTGAGGTGACCTGTGGCTTTCCAGATGTCCCTGGGAGGGAGAAAAGCCTTTTGTTTGTTTGTTTGTTTTGATTGTTTTGTTTTGTTTCTCTTTCCGTAGACTGCAATAATCTCGGGAGGAGAAGTATGGTCCAAAGGAGGTCTGAATCTCCCACAACATGGCCTACATCACCCTAAGTTATTCTAGCAACCCTCCAGCCTGGAGAAAGCATGTGGTAAAGTAAAGAGAGAGGGAGTGTGCAGCCAAGCACCAAGTCGCTATATTCCTTTGGTGTTTCTCCTTTGCAAGAGCAGCTGAGCAAGGGACCTGTGCAAGGCTGGCTTCAGAGCCTGTTTAAAGAGAACACCAGGAAATCATTGCAAACTCATTGCAACTGGCAAGTCAGTAATACAGACAGACTAGCTAATAGCGAAGTGTGAGCTGGTGTGAGAGCTGACTGCTTTGCATGAACAAAAATGACATCTCAAATCCCAAATGTTGTTGTTTCTTCTACTCCTAGGGGCCAGCTTAAGGAAATTCTGGCTAAATAGGTACAAAAGACTTTGCCAAAGCCAGAATGGATTTTGTAGATGGCCTTGACATCCCTGAAGAAAAGTACTGCTGATACCTCTGAAGCAGATGTACTGTTCCCTGCCTCCAAAGAGTCTTCATTATAACTAAGAAATTGAAGCAGCTTTCTGAACTACAGAAGTTCAAAAAACAGTGCTGGCTTCATGTAGTTGCCTCCTTCCTGTCAGAGGGCTTTACTCCTAGGCAGGGGAGAAAACAGGTATTGAGAGGTGGAGCGGAGCAGCTACTCAGAGCAGGCTACCTGATGGAAAGCGATATTAGGCCAACTCCTCAGGAAGACAGAAAGACACCTTCTCAAACCGTGATTGCCTATATAAAAGTCATCAGAGCAGGAGATGGGCCCTGAAAGTTCAGGCCTCTGCTTTGAGTCCCACTTCCCCTTCAGGCACCAAGCGCGGCAGCCGCTGCCCTTCTGCGTGGCTCCACAAGATGTCCTGCAGCCCTCACGGCCTCCCTTCCCCTGCGCTCGCCGCGGCTGCAAGAGCTCTCCTTGGGGAGCCTTTGGCCCCTCGCAGGAGGCAAAGGGCAACCCAAGCCACTGCAATGCAGCATGCGCTTTATTTCTGAGAGAAAAGCAAAGGTTTGGGCATAAGTCTATGGATGGACCAAATAGCTATCTGGTAGGCTCATAGCCAAAGCGTGAACAGGGAGATGAGCTTCTAGAGTTGCTGTCTTTCTTTAGTGGAAAAGATCCTTTGAATGTAGGTAGGCAAGAGGTTAGGGCACCATGAATGAGGAAAATTGGATGAGGATCTACACTGTCCGGTTTGGACTAGACCAATTTGGGCTCCTCCTGTAACTGGTGAGGAGACACAGAGGCTCCTCTTGGATTAGATTTACTCTGGATTTCTTCTGAGGGCTGCTCAGCTCCCCACATTACCAATAGACAGAATCTGAAAGTCACGTTGTGCCACAGTTCCTCTTAACTTTCCTATACTAATATTTAGGAAAACAGAGAACCCCCAGTTTCTGTTTCCATAACTCCCAGATCTGAATTAAGAACCAGGAATCCTTGCTTCAGGTAATCAAGTTGGTACAGATTAAAAAAACAAAAGCAAACAACAACAACAACTACTACAAACTTTAAACCCAAAGAAAAGGCCTCCCAACACAAGAAATCATTAGGAAATCATTTATTTTTACTGATTAGCTGTTGACCTTCACTGGGACATTGACTGCTCCCAGAGAATGAGAAAATAAGGCCTCTCTGACCAAAAAGTCCTAATGATGACAGGTCCTTCAAAAGATGTTTCTAATTTCTTAAAAAGTAAAGAAACCTCAACCTGCTCTTCTATCTTTGGGTCTTATATCAGAGACAGGTCTTAACACTTCTTGAGAGCATCTAATTGGTTCCAAACAAAGGACACAAAGAACAAGGACTGATACATTGAAAGTCCTTTAAAAAATCTGCTGGAATCAAATAAAGTAATATCTTTAAATATACCTCCACTGGAAAGCTATGCCCATACAAAACGCTTCCAGGATTTAACTATACCTTGAGAGCTGACTGTAAAAACAGACCTTTGCACTTGCTGTAAAGGGAGTTTGGCCAAGTTACACTTGCGCAGGGTCAGAAACAAAGGCTTTGATATAGAGAAGACATACATATGTGCTTCGCTTTGTGGGCGGAGAGCTGTTCTGTTGAAATAAATAGACTTCTGTGAAAAGTTAAACACGTTCACCAGCTTTTGCAAGACAGTGCCTGAATCTGTGAAAGTGTACTGAAAATCTGTATAGTACTTCCTCAGTTTACTTCAAAAGAAAATGTCTCTATTACTATAGAGTTACTTAGCAAGCTGTATTACAAATAACGTTTTCTTGAAAAAAAATCTGGTTGTTGTAGCAGATTTTGCCCTTTGACAGAAAATGTATTGATCTGATCCTTGAAAAGTGACTGCAGTGCTCAACAGAACTGTTGCTGCCATAGAATTTTGATGTTCTTAAGGTTCTGTAATATTTCATATGAAAAGCCCCTGTCAACTTCCACCGACTGTTGAATCTTAAAATGATTCATCCATACAAATATATTTTTGAGGAAATCTTCTGCAGGAGGCTGACCTTATTGCAAAATACAATTGCATTCAACATATGTTGGTTTCGAAATTGTGCATATATCTGTCTGTGCTTCTTTCCCCTTTTCTGATTAATTTTTGTGAATCACATGGAAATCTAATACTTAAAATACATGAAAAAAGAAAATTCATTAAGTGTAGTATTTGCTGAAAAATACGTATGCAAAAGTTCTATTCTGTTACTTTTGAAGTTTATACATAAATAAAAAAGTAATAAAAATTAATAAGTGAAATGATTACCATTTTCCCCTTTTCTCAGCTCTGAACCAAACAGAGTCTGTATTTCCAATAATGTCAGGCCATATTTGTATTTTCAGATTTTCATCTCATTATATCTGAAAATAGTTACTAGTCAGAATTCCACATGGATCAATGGAAAATCTGATTTCTATTCATACCCTCTATAATTCATCAAGGTCTTTATTCAATGGGAAGCGCCATCCATTATGGACCATAAGGGGAGAGACCGGTTCCACTCATAGCAAATTAAGGTTCTCTAATTTCATCTAAGTTAGGATCTTCAGCCTCAAGACACAATGACAAGCAAGGATGGACATGCTGAAATAAGTTTTTAGATATTGGCTTCATATTCCATCCTCAAATATTTACTTTTTGTAATATTTTAAAATATTCATATATACACACACACAAGAAGTTTCTTTTTTTCTTCTTTTTTTTTTTTTTTTAAATATGGGGGAAAAAAACAGACAGGCTCAAAGTGCAAAAGTAATTTGCAACAAAGTTTGCTTTTTCTGCATGCACATAGATGGAAAGGACCTCTTTTCCATGAAAGAAAGAAGGCTCAGTTGAGCTATCTCTGACATGGCCATCACTCATGTCTAATATGTTTTTCTCATAAACCTTTGTTAAGAATTAAATGTGGAAACATTAATTCATTATTTAATCCTACAGCAGTCTGTTTTACAAAGCCAGGACCAAATTTCATAGTATGTTTACAAGGATTGGGACGTTACATAAAGCCATATTTTCTTAAGCAAGGATGCATTGTTGCATAAAAATCTCTGAGCCTTTAAGTCAACCTTATGGTTTTGTGACCTCTTGTGTGTCCACATTTTAAGTAACCAGTTTGAAAGCCACGCAGACTGGAGATGAGTGCGACAAAAATGAGGTAATCAAACTACTTTGGAAAATTTCCTCTAAAAATATCAGGTAATGTTCATCACTAAAATCTCTTTTGAAACATGATTAAACTGAGTTTAAAAAGGTGTAGCGGCCTGGAGGTAATATGCCTGACCTCACCTTTGCTGCCACTGGAGGCTGAACTATGGATCTTCAAAATGAAACACCATAAACCTCTGCAAGCCATGAAGACTTGGAAATTTTAACAGACATTGTCCATGAAATGGTTTACTGACAGAGACAAGAAAAACACTCTGATATCAGATGATGAAATTAAACAACACTCTCAGATGAAATCTTGGTATGGATTCTAACCAATGGATGGAGAAAAGAATCATATCATAAAACTTGTTGAGCCTTTCACTGCATAATTGTTACTGCCATTTAGAGCCTCCAAAAAGAGTTTTACTTCACAAACACAAAATCCTTCCAGGAGAATGATGCTAGAAATTAAAGACCTCAGAAGCACTGACCTAAATAAAAGCTACTCCTTCCTAAATGCAACTTTTGAGGTTTCTTTCGGATTTAAAGGCTATTTCTCCCTCTCCCCATTGTAATTATCGCCAAGGAAAAGTGCTGAGATGCCAAAGAGGAAGGCTGTAGCATTTTGCTGAGTCCAATAGTTTCACTTGAACAGCGGTATTTGGACATCCGCTGGCCTGTTAAACAGTTATAGGTTGTCTCCATAGAGCTATCAGGTCATTGATGAGGTCTTATAGTTTTCTTTTCAGTTGCTAAATCAATTAAAAAAGAAATCATATAATACCATCCTAATATGACTATTTCAAGTGAGTAATTGCTGTAGTTGCCATAGGGACACTGAACGAATGCAGATGATGTAGGAGATATCCAGAAGGCACCGTGCGCGTGGATTTCTGTTCAACAGCCCAGTGTGACCAAACAAAGGGAGATTTCTGCACCTCTACAATACGAGCCTGCAGCTACTGCGTGGCCTGCACTTAAGTAGCCACCTGGCTACCTGTGAGCTGATTGGGCTGTGAGACTTGGGCACCTCAATCATTTTTGAAAGTGGAACTTGGCTCTTAAGTGATTTTACAAATGTTACCATAGGTTCCTTAGGAGTAATACTTAGAAGCAGCCACTTACTAAAGAGATTAAAATCCCACTAATATTATATTTGTAATAAATACACCAAGGAAAACTGTGGAAATTTCATACCAGTGAGATCCATTGGTGTACTGGGGGACCTATAAAGTCTAATTAAAGTGAACTAATGTTTAGAGAAGTCTAGCTTCTACACAAGGGAATTTTATGCAGTCTATTCTATTACAGACAAGGTTTTGAACATTGTGACACAGCAGCAAACAACGAGTCCATGGAAGAGAGCTAGAAAGTGATCTGTCTGCAGGAATACTTTAGTTCTAATATTATTTAACATACTGATGACATGGCAGTAGAAGTGGCCTACCACACAGAGAAATGGGATCATTTCTAGTTTATTTGTCTATTCACAACCTAATCCTAGACTCTGTTCATAATAGAAATAATCGTGAAAATGCAACGATATTATTGCCTTAATATCCTCAGAAAACACAAATGAAATTAAATGGTAACTTGGCAACTCCCACCAGCACTCACAAACTTTGCCTTTGGAGCAACATTTATTCTCAACATACTCATCAAAAGAAATGGACCTTTATACCTAGAGGTCCTCAGATTTGAGCTTTCTATTGGAACCTGCAGAAAAAGAACTATGACATTTATGACTGCGGCAATCAATTCTACCCTCAGGTACCCATTTAAACCAAGAGACTGCAGTTGGCCCAAAATCTGTTGCTTAAAAATACACAAAAAAGTGCAGATTCAGGCTGCACTTTTCTCATCATGTACATAACTTTAGTTACTGTGTCAGCACTAGAGCCTAAACAGCTGCAGATTGAGGTATCTTCAATGTCTATGGTGAAATATTAGTGCTTCACTCCTGGTCACTCAGAGCATTAACCCAGGTTTTCAGCAGCAAAAATATAAACTGTCTTCACCTGTGCTGGAGGTATAGCCATGCTAGCTGGGAATAGCTTGTAAATCCAATGCTGTCTGTGTGCAAAGTGATATAATCCCAACCACTATGTGCTGGATGTATTAGCAGTGTAAGATACTCTTTAAAGTATTGACTTTGAAAGATATACCCAAGTTTGAGATAGGCTCATGAGGCTGAAATACTAAGAGGTGCAAACGGCCATTATTAGAACAGATGTAAACATTCCCCAGCTAACTAGAATGAACTAGCAACAAAGGTAGAATTGCAAGATGCATGATTCACTGATAAATATGTAAAATTCCTCTTACCCTGGTCAGGAGCAAACTAGATGTCTCCATACTTTCTCTATTCCCACTCAGAAATAATGACTGTCTTTCCTATTTATACCATCCTTAAGCTTAAAGCAACAACAACTTGTTTTAAAAAGACCTCTCCTCGGTTTTAGACTTCTTATGGTATTGTTAACACTATGCATTATTACCTTTCAAAATTGTCTGACGGAGGTTAATTAAACCTTTTTAATCCACTCAAGATTTAATTGAAATAAACAGACATTATCATACCCTTCTTCCAGCTGAAGGAGATGAATCATACAAAAGTTAAGTTGTTTCTGAAGTCATAAAACAAGTTAGTAGGCAAATCAGGGATAGACCCAGGATCGACTGCCGGACTTCTAGACTCCCGCTCTCATCATTACATTAACCTGACTTCCTTGAACCAGAATGCCACAGTGAGTTATTTTTATTTAAAAGAGTTCTCAATTACATTCACATTCAAACTTGATTCCATTATTACTGAAGCCAGTGGGAAAGCAGTGGAAGAAGATGCTAACATAACTTTTTCGGGAGAAGGAAAGATGATTACATGACATCATGGATGAAATCATTTTCCTAATGGGGTATATTTTTAACATTAACGGGTGTGAGTATCATAGACTTGAAAGAAAGGCCAGGTGCTGTGTTCCGGTGTGATCTCACCTTCTTTTGTAAATGAGCATTTAATAAATCCCTAATTTCCTTGGTCAGGCGCACCTCTCTCCACCTACTCTTCTGGACTGCACAGTCTTGCCTTACCCACAGATGGCATTGATAGTGGATTGCAAGGGTGATACCTAAGGCTCAGGTTTATTTTGACAGAGAGTTACTTCACCAGTGATTGCCATCGTTGTGGACCCTTCTCGGCTCTCCAGTGGTTGACAAGAGAGCGAACAGAAGACAGGAGTGGATTACACCGGAGGGAGATGCTGTGGTGGTGGTGGTGACGCAGGGAGTCCCGGCTAAGGGCCCTGACACCCACCCGTGGTGGCAACGGGGTCCTGCAAAGAGGAACAGAAAGATGGCTGGGACACGTCTTCCCTCCTCCTCCTCCCCGCTGGAGATGTAGGATATATGCAATACACCCCCCTGAGAGGTCAGCACTCAATAGCCAGGCTGGACATGACACACTGCATACGCCGTACAAAGCTTACTGACACGTGAAATCTTGAACTCAGCGGTTTTCCTGTTTTCTCTTGCTTATTCCTGTTTTCCATCAACACCAGAGAAGTGGATCATTGCTAGGCAGCTTTGTACAGAGCAACTAGATCAGCAGCGGAAGGGAAATGAGGCCGCATTTAAGTTTTACTTGAAAAATACCAGTAATAAACTTTTGCTATGACTGACTTTCACCCTACTATGAGTAGTTTAGAGCAAATGATTGAATAAGTCTTACTATTAGGAACAGATTTAAAATATTTTAATGTATGTAATCACACACACAAAAATGTGAGTGTAGCTGTGAACCTAATTAGCACATGACACCATGCTCAATTTTGCATGCAATTACCTGGGTAGACCATGTAATTATGCCACATAATTACTCCTGAATTTTACGAATGAAGGTGCATGTCTGCAGTTCACGTTTATGTAGCTCTTTTATGTCAAGTTTTCTGGCACGTTTTCCACCATACACTTCTTCTCCTTCTTGAAAACAAGGGCCAGAAGTTGCAACCAGTCCACTAAAAGCACAAGAAACATTTAACTGTTGAGTATTAGGCCGTGAATTTTGTTTTGGAAGATAAAAAACAATTCTTGTAATTTATTGGCAGAAGCTTGTTATCCTTTTATCACATCCCTTAATAAGTTTTAGATTCTCTCTGAAGGAAAAAAAAGATACAAGCAAATGGGAAGCTCTCTGCTCTATCTATATCTAGGCAGTGCAGAAAATAGGAATTACACTGATATCAGTTATAATTTCCAAATTATCACTTATAATTTCCAAAAACTCTCTGATAATCTATTAACCTATTTCAGACCCAGCATAGGATAGCCATGTAGACTTTATCCTCATTTACGCTATGGAACAGTAAGACAACCTCCAGAGACCAGCTGTGTCAACCCTGGCTGTTGAACTCCTGCCCAACTTGTACAGGAGGTGCACCCATATGACCCTCAAAGACAAAAGGCTTGATATTCCCGTGCCTTGGATCTCATGTTGCCCTTTGGTTGTATTTGTTCAAACAGAAGTGGGGATGAAATGCTGCTGTTCTGATTGCACAGGCCTGCATTACTATGCAGAGAATGTGAGAAGAATCCTACAGCTGACCGGTGCTGGAGTCATTTGCTGTTCCAGGGGAAAAGAAAACAGAAAAAATTGAGAACTATATTAAAAATATATTTCATATGACCTGTCTTGAAATGCTTTATTCTGGGCTTGAGGGTTTCTTTTTAATCATTTTATTGTTTCTTTAACAATGTTTAATATTTTGTTTCAAAACAAAATTGGTTAGAAAGAAAAAAAGAGTGTGCATGAGTCTGGTTAAAATAAAACCTACCAGAATGAAATGCAGAGATTCAGCAATTCAGGGAAACCAAGTCAAACGCACACCATGGCTGGATGTTCCCAAGTCTATAACTACCAGCCAAAACAAATTTTGGTGATAAATTGTGTCCACCGCTAGTGCCAAGCCAGCTTTATTTTTAGTAAGTAATATAGCCATTGCATTGCTACAAAACAAGACTCATAACAGTGAGTGCAATCTAAACCCTGAGCACATGGGGAAAAAAAAAGGAAAAGTAAATCATAAGCTAACAGAGGTAAAGACCAATTATCTCAGCTATCAACACAACCCTTACAAATTTAGACAGTTTTAAGGGGTATGTTTTCCCTACAAAGTGTGATTAGCCCTGTTGTTCCCCGTGTGAGTATAGTCTAACTGTGGCAGGTGGCTACGTCTTGCTCTCCAGGATATTTGGATAGGATTAAGAAAGAAAATTTACAAAGGAAATGCTCAGAGATGGGAACTGTAGCACTGTGTCTATATAGTGTGGCAGCCAGTGTCAATCTATGAGTCTTAACATTTGGCTTTTGTGTTTAGCTATGCGCTCTGGGCTACCGATTAAAGAAAAATGAAGTAAGGCAAACAATCAGGATAAGTGTTCTCTTGGGTACTAAATCAGAACATAGTCAATGGAAGATGAAGCTTCCTTTCTTCAGGGGGCATAACAACAGTGTTGGCCAGGGCACCCTCAACACTAGAGCAAATCTGTAGAAACCTAAAGTCAAGGAAGGACTATTCTGCTTTTTCTTCAGTTTAGATCATCATTTCCTTTTTTAAGCTTGCTGAGGATGATATTTTAAAAAGGTGGTTAAGTGCTTAATCCTTAAACTCATTTAAAAACATGGCCTAAGGTCCTGTTGCTCAAGTGGAAAGAAGAGTATATGGTATCCCACTGGATAAAGTTTGCAATGAATTCTCCTGTCATTAAATCTGCAGCAAAATAATACTATCTATTTCCAACAGTAGTTTAAAAGTCTAGCTCTCAAAGACCTTAATGAAGGGGGTTGTAATCATCAGCACTAATGACTGCAGCTGATGGAGAATGTAAGGAATCAGGAGGTAAAGGGATTTAGCGAAGGTCATCTAGCACGCCAGAAAGGGAATTGAACCCCACTCTCCTGGGAGCTAGTCTCTAACCTGTGTGTTTCCTCTTTAGCAGATTGCTGTTTTATTTTCATTATTATTTTTTGCTTCAGGTGGTTTTGAGCTAAGAGTGAAGCATTCCATCAGAACTGAATACTCTGCTCTCCTCCCTCTTTTAATATATCTGAAACTACATTTTTCTAAGTGTTTGCAGGAACCAGAGACAGATAACCAGAGAGAGTTCCGAAGGCTGTCATAAACAAAAGCCATTTTTCTCCTTTAACAGATGTATTCACTAACTTCCTTGGTGTAAAAATCCTTGTGTCCAGCTTTCTTCTACCACAGGCAAGCAGCTCATACAATCTCTTTTATAAATATAGCATTTTATTAGATAGGTTCCCTTCCCTCATGTTCCCCGGAAGGCTGCTCCAGATCCTCCCTGATGCGGGAGGTAGAAATTGTGTCATCATCCTATTCAGAGGTAGCTTTCTGCCCATCTGTTTCCACGTCCTTTGCATTGTCCTTTAGGTTAAACACCTCCTTGAGTTTTATGTATTTCTGAGGATATATATCCCACAACCCTCCATTTTCTGTGCTAAGACAAGCTGTGTAATACAGTAGGTTAACATATGCAGGAAGAAAACAACTTCCCTGTATTCCACTTACCCATGTCTAAATACTATGTTGAAGGCTTATGTAAGACATAAAACCCATCCAATTTCATTCATTAAATTTCACAGTTATAAAAAAAATACTCCTTACTTGGCCAACTTGAATATTTTCAGTAAAATGCTTTTATCAGAGACATGGCTTTCATTGCAAAAAGAGACATTTAGTAAGAAAAAAAAAAAAAGAAAAGAAGTCTTTTAATATTTTGTTGTGGAAATACATTTTGAAGCAACGAAATGTGGAGTGATTTTGCTGACACCCTTCCTGTTACTCAATACCATTCCCTCTATGAGAAATCTTGTTTTTTGCAGAAAAATTCAAAATCGTTTGATATCATTCTTCTTTGTGATGAAGACTCATTGAAATCCTAAATATTTTGATGGGAAAGAATTTCTCCCTCACAGTTCTGCTCTTGAGTCTTTCCCTCATTCACACACAAATCTGTGGCAGTGAATGAAACAACACCTCTATTTAAACATAGGATTTAGCCTGTAGTAATTATTTATAATTTGTAAGAGGTTTTAGCCTATGTTTACTATTGGCAGTTACCAATATTTATCATTGGCAGCACTCCTATGAGTAGGAATGAGGGGGGAAAAAGAGCACATGGAGAAGCAAAATCACAGCAGAACTTTAAAGAAGATTAAGGACAATACATAGAAAAGAAGATAATAATAAAAGCTGGAAGAAAGAAAACAGAAGACAAAATATCAAATGCAAGATCATGCACTCTTTGACTTCCATAGCAGTTTCCCTCCAAATTCCCTGGAGGTGAGAACAAGAGTGTGCCATTGCACACTCTGTTCAGGCATTCATGGGAGAGGATGGAAGTAAGGCACCACAGGAGTCCGGGCTGACCATGGGTGCCATCCTCCTCCTCGTGCCTGATTATAATTTTCGCAGGTTCAGTCAGGCAGTGTCCTTCCTCCACCATGGAACAAACATGATTCCATCATCCTTCTGGGCCCAGGGTTGCTCTCTGTTTGTCCTTATAGTGGTTAAAAGCCACAGGTCCCTTTAGGTGTTGTTTGACTGTGCTCTTCTGCAGCCAGCTCAGCGACCCTGCCACCGTGAGTGGTTCTCCTGGGCCAATTCTCACACCCTGCCCAGATGTTTCCATCTCCACTTTCTCTGAATGACCTGAAGACCTGGGGCTGTGCAGCTCTCTGAGGGGGCATTTGTTGTAAGTTCAGTCTATCATGGCATTTGGCACACAGCATTTTCCCTGAGATATTCTCTTTTGAATGTCTGTGTATGCCTTTGGTGTATTTCTGGATCTCACTATCATGTATCGTGAAAGAAGCAATATTTGCACCAAATATCGGTGGATTAGCCCTTACACTATAGATTGTTTTTGACCAAATCCTATTTAAGCATATGAATATAAAACTGCCTTATTTCTTATTCATCGGAACACTTCCTTGGCTTAACAAGGTAAATGACTTGATTTACTCCTCATATTCCTTCCACCTTCTAACGGAATGCGTTGCAAGAAAGAGATTCTCCATTTTTTTTGTTGTTTGTTTGTTTGGTTGGTTGGTTGAAACAACTGGCTATTCACCTTGTCTTGTTGCTGAGATCTCTTCCCATCTTTTGCAAGATGTGCGGGCAAAATGTGTGGGCTCCAACATCAACACTATTTGGATATTTTAGTGTCTATGTGCATGTTTATCTGAATTTCATTCCAACAAAATATTGTGATGTTACACATATAGAGAAAATTTTGCAAAATTAAGATTCTTCAGGTATGAGAAGATGAACAGAATCCAAAAATGGAGAACGGCAAAAATACCTGAATATCTTCACTCTCTGTTCTCAAAAGGCTAAAAAATCATTTTATTGAAGAGCAATGGTATCCGAAAAGAGAAAGCCACCACTCCAGACTAAATTCTTTAGCTCTAATGTGCACATCCAAGCAAGCAGTTCTTGGACTAGCCCATCATCAGATCTTTGGTAAGAAGGCGAAGTTTTGCTTTTGCCCTGTCTTTTCGATTCAGTGTTTATCAGCAGCATTCAGAAAAGTAAGACAGAGAAAAAAAAAAAAAAAAAAGGAAATAAAGAAAAGCATATGGAAAAGAAATCTCACAAAGATATAGCCTCTTTCTTTTTAACAATGAAGAATATTTGGGGATGAAGAATAATCTGAACAACTATGAAAGCCAAATTCAGTGGAACCCTTCTCCAAACAATGAAGTTTTGCTTCTGGAAGGCTAAGCTATGTTATGGTGAGGATACCCATCAGAGATAGGATTCTTCTGACATTATGAAAATTTCTATGGTTAAGCATCTAGACTGCAGCTATCCACATCTGAACAACTCACTCCAGGCTTTCCTTGAGTCCATGGAAGGAAAAATAGGCACATCTAGGCAGTGATTCATTCCATGTAAGTAGGTCTAAAATAGGTCACATGAATCACTTCCTATAACCTCCTCTTTCCCTCCATTGATGGTAAAGAGGAACTAGCCTAGATGTACATATCTATACCTTCATAGGCCTCCAAAGTTAAGCAAAATGAACCTCACCTCAGACTTGCATTCAGTTCTGATACAAGGAATTTTAGAGAGAAAAGCTGAACAGAAGAGAGCAATCACATGCATGCAACAGAGATGTTAAGACAGGTAAATGAAGAAGCTAAGAGGCTGGCCATAAAATCAGTCAGAAAAGAAGTATTCAATGACAATTAAAGACAGTGAAGCCACACCAGATCTAGATTCTTGTAAGACAAGAATTTAACCTTCAGTCAGTGGAAGTACAATTCCGACCTATGTAAATCCCCTACAGTCATTTTTCTTTTTGCCTGGTCATTGGATCTGTTGTCCTTATTTTCCAGAAGTGGATCTGTTTCTTACAGGATGATGACACCAAGGTAATTCCTATATAACGGAGACCAGAGAGAAGCCACTGTTGTGCGCTTTACAATGACCTTGAAGTTCATCACTCATTTTGGCCCAGAAGCTGCAAACAGAAACAGACTGATATTTATTAGGCAACCATCCTGCAATTTACTGTCTCATAGAAAATAATCTTAGTAAAATTTTTTAAAATATTAGGTGAACTGCTGAATTCCTTTTTAAATGCCCTCACATCATCTACACAAACATTGTATAACATGCAGTGCAGAGGAACACAAATTTCTCTTAAGAGACTAAACTCATTCTTGTCAAAGAATTAAGTGTACTCGTAAGATTTTTCTATCAGAAAACATTTAGCTCAGGCAACTTCTATCACTGTTTAGTCTTATGGCTATGATTTACAATGTGTTTTCTTTATAAAATTACTCAAGGAACTTCAGATTTACAGAATAGATTTTTTTTAATTGATACACATTTGCTCAAAGTATTCTTCTCTTCGTGATTTAGCTACTGTTTCAGATAATTTATTTTTATTGACAGTGAACCTAGTCCATTTGATTGACTTCCTCAGACATTAACTCCTATAGCTTTGGTTCAGACTGCCAAGGTTTTCCCATCTACGCATGAACTCATCTCCAGGAAAAGAAGTCAGAGCTGATGTCTCTTTATCTCAGGAAGAGAAAATGTAGCTCTACCTCACTGGCTTTGTGTTTTCTGCTTTACAGCTGCCAGTGCTGAGGACTTGAGGAAGCCAGGCAATGACAGCCATCTTCTATGTTATCTTTCAAAAGCTTATTAAAAAAAAAAAAGAAAAAAGATGCTTTATCCTTTAAGCAACAATTATTTCCTCCTCATCCTTTCTCTGATTCACCACCAAACCACAGCAGAATACTATCAAACTTAGTGCATTTCCTAGAGGTTTCGTGCTTCAAAGATTTCCCATGGATAAGATGGGAACGCTGACCTCACGGACACTGTGAGATAAGTACGGAGAGATGATGGCTAGGTGTGGTTGTCTGGGATTGCAGTAGATGATTGGGTTTGATGTCCAAAAGGGTTCTCCATTTGCTCTCCCTAGCCTTTGGTTATCTCTAGCCGATATGGTTTTCTTTAGCTGGCAGTCAGAAAATAGGTTCTGGCCATGTTCAGGAAAGGCAGAAGAGCATTAAAAAAATGACTGGATTTAGCAGCTTTAGGTGACAGTGACTTCTTTTGGCCTTTTCCAGTGTCCCAATGCATGAAGCCACAGCAAGCTCTTATTGGACTCAAACTAATGTGCACAAGGCAATTACTTGGTGAACACTAGAAAGTTCACCTCATCTCATTTTATGACCACTCACTGCCAACCTCACATAGCCTTCTCGAGGGGAAGATTCTGCACATTACTAAAAGTGACAGTTGAATTATGAGGCTTTACTACCAGGAATTAGATTACTGTTTTTCAAGGATGCATTTTTCTTCACTGTTAAAATTTCCTGGAAATAATAATCGGTTTTGTGTTGCTCTGAGACTTCCAACAGGAGAATTATTTCTTGCAGATGAGGCATCAATTACTTGGTAACTTCCCCTTTCGAATCAGCAACTGATAAGCACAGTTAGGTGTTGAATCAGAGTCTCAAAGACCTTGGTCTAGACACGATATACCTGTTACTGAGCCAATCTGGAAAGATCAAGAGAAGTCCCAAGAAAACAGGGGACACTAAGAAATGAGAATAGGATTTTACTCCATTTCAAGTCTTTGTAACATTGACTAGTACTCAGGCTGAGTAATTAGATCTACAGTGTTATTTCTTCTTGTGTTTTTCATACATTCTTCTTCTCTTCCTCTGAGAAAGATGCACTGGAGACACAGGACCAGACCTACATTTGATAGAAATCAACATAGCTCCACTGCAATCAACAAGCTGCAAAGCTGTAAAACCGTCAATGATCTAACAGTGATGAGAAAATTCTACTGCCCCTGAGAAGCTGAGCTGTTGGAAACTGGATATATTGAGCATACCAAATCCTGTGCTAAGAGCTGCTGAGATGTGATCCCTGACCCAACCAGTGAAAGACATATTAATACAGTTTTACTAGCAAAGTGTGCTACTTTTGACTACTTTTTAACAT
>JAYECN010717979.1:0-19513 GCA_035222435.1 Microcambeva ribeirae | reverse complement strand
CTGATTAAAAAAAAAAAAAAAAAAAAAAAAAAAAAAGGTTTGTGGCTATTTTTGTGGCCATTCAAAAATGAATGGATCCAGCAGAGAATAACAATAAAGTGCCATTGTGTAAGAATAGTCTAAAATAAATATAATAGTTTCCAGTGAGCAGAGTTCAACTCTGTCACAAGTCTTAAACCAGTCTCCTGTCTTTTGCACATTTCTTCAGAAGCTTGTTGGACATGGAAAGGAAGCAAATAGTATTGTAGATTTGGAGTTCTGGTATTTTTCAGCTTGCTCCTTGCTACCCATTTTCTTTGGGACTTTACTGTCTGGCTGCCCTGACATATGTTATGCACATATGTTAAAAGACCAAAACGCTTATATGTCAAATGGAGGTGTGGAGGTGCCCCATTAGTCATGTGGTTGATCTGGGATGTGTGTTGAGTTGTACAATGGGGGTTGTATGAAATACTCACCAGGTGTCAGGAGCATGTGGGTACAGGAACACAAGAGAGAAATATCTGCTCATTTGATGGAGAAAGTGGATATGGCCTGTTACAGTCAAATGGTTGGACAGTGCTAATGTAAAAAAAAAAAAAAAAAAAAAAAGTGTTTTTTAGCCAGTGGTTTGCAGACAGCCACTAAGGCTAAGAACAATGTATAAACTGTCTGTGGTACATCACCCACTTGGCATCATTGCCTATGGTGAAGCCGAAGCATGGGTTGCTGGCTTAACCAGTAAAATATTCAATCATCTGACTTGAGGAGACTGAAAACATAAATTAAAACATAAATTATTCGATTATCAGTTTTCACATGTGAGGCCTGGTTAAGCATTTATTCATTTCTAGAGTCCCGAGTGTTTGTTCTCTTTTCAATGATGTTACTTCACACTATGAAATACTAGAAGGATCTCCAGTTGTAATTATGCAGCAGAACATTTTTTAATTGTTTCTGGTTGAGCTTTATGGTCTGGTTAACATTTAGTAATAGCACATATCTGCCATTTCTATTCATTACTTACTGTTTGTATTAGAATGAGAGGGTGTGAGGAATGGACAAGCAATATGATGCCAAAAATACTAGTGAAAAGTGTTGCTCCAGACTATTGCAGAAGTCTTCTCCAAGTCAACGCTGCCTGCAGTAAAGCCAGGATCCCTGCGTGTGCCAGCTACGCTGAGGTACGTAGAGCCACAGCACTGAACACAGAAGTGAAAATGGCGGTGTCTGGGAAGTCACTTGGCTGCTCCTGTGCGGCATGATCCAGGACATACATGCTGGGGATGTGTTATTTGCCTAATATAAACTAATTGTCATTAAAACTGGTAATGAAACATAGCTCTTCCCGTTTCAACTAAGCACCAACTACTCAGTGACACTATGTCCTATCTGCCCGGCTTTCTGAAATGGCTGCTCTCATCCTGCCGTTCCCCACCTGCCAAGGAAATAGCAAGCCACCTACGATCTTCTTTTCTGCCCTAGTTTCTTTTTTAAAAAATCACAACACCGCCAACCACTTTAGTGCTGCAGTCTCAGTCGTCTTTCACTACACTGGTCCATCCAGCCTGTTATTTAAGTTCCTCCTGAAAAAAAAAAATTCTTCCACAGTGCCCACACAAAGTGAGTCAATGTTCCTTTCCATTCATCTCAGAGAGACCAGGATTTCATCCAATATTTTTTTTTTTTTCCTTGTTAGAAAAAAAAGGGAAGAGACTTGGGTAAAACCACTTGGGTGTTCATATAAATCAGTTGAACAATTGTACAATTGTATTTCTACAATCCATTATCTTCTTCATTCACACCCTCCCTTCTATCAAATATGCCATGTGGGCCTAGCTGGTGAACTATTAACTCACTTTATGCAAAACATACTGTTTTTAAAGCATAGTAGCAACCTTTTCTTCCCTGTGTAAGCATGCCTTTTTTTCCTGAGATGGATGATCTAGTTACACATCTTGAGTATGAAGGTTTCCCAGATGCTATTACAAATCTTTAAAAATCTAAATCACAGAATCACAGAATCTCTGAGGTTGCAAGGGACCTCCGGAGAACATCTAGTCCGGCACAAGCAGGGTCACCTAAAGCACATGATCGTGTCCAGGTAGATTTTTGAAAGTCTCCAGAGAAGGAGCCTCTCCACAGCCTCTCTGCGCAAGCTGTTCCTGGGCTCTGTCACCCTCACAGTCAAGAAGTTTTTCCTCATAAACAGCTAGAACTTCCTGTGCTACAGTTTGTGGCCATTGCCTCTTGCCCTGTTGTTGTCCGACAATGAAAAGTGTCTGGCCCCATCCTCTTAGCGCCCTCTTGTATCATCAGCAAACTTGCTGAGATTGTACTCTGTCCCTTCATCCAGGTCACTGATGAATAAATTGAACAAGACCTGACCCAGGACTCACTCCTGGGAGACACCACTAGCTACAGGCCTCCAGCTACACTCTGCACCACTGATCACAACTCCCTGAGCTCTGCCATTCAGCCAGTTCTCAATCAAATTCACTGTCCACTCATCCAGCCTGCACTTACTGAGTTTACCTATGAGGATGTTACAGGAGAGCGTATAGAAAGATCTTGCTGAAGTCAAGGTAGACAACATCTACTGCTTTCCCCTTCTCTACTCAACCAGTCATCCCATCAGAGAAAGCTGTCGAATTGGTTAAGCATGTTTTCCCCCTGGTGAATCTATACTATCCTGATCAGCACCTTTTCTTCACATGCATAAAGATGGCATCCAGGACGAGCAGTGCCACCACCTTTCCAGGGCTAAAGGTAAGGCTGTCTGGCCTGTCGTTTCCTGAATCCTCCTTCTTGCCCTTTTTGAAGAATGCAGTGAAGTCTTCAAGTAGGTCCCTGAAGAGCCCTAAGTTTCCTCTCTTAATGTCTAGGGCAGCGATCCTACTTATTGTCCTGCCTCCTCCACACACTATCTTGAACTCCACCATCTCATGGTCACTGCAGCGAAGGCTGCGCCCAACCTTCACATTTCCAAAAAGTTCTTCTTTGATTGTTAGTACATGGTCCAGCAGCACACATCTCCTCTTTGGCTTTCCTACCATCTGCCTTTGTCAAAAACTTATCATCAGTGCTCTGCAGAAGCCTCCTGGAATGCTTGTGTCTAGCTCTGCTGTCTTTCCAGCAAACATCAGGGTGGTTGAAGTCCCGCCATGAGAAACAGGGCTTAAAGTCCTGGGTGGTAGTTCTGTCTCTGCAAAGTTATGTCCCTTTAGGTGTCTGATGATAGGTCTCAAGGACTCAGAGTACGACATAAATGTTTAATTTCCTTGATATGAATCTTGCTCATTTCTCTGTTATTCTTTAAATTCACCAATAGTAAATGTAAGGCTTGTTCCTCTTGGCCATGGTACCCCTTCAGCGTCCACTGTGGACTGTCAACCACTTCTCATCAACCTTAGCCACTGATATTTGGTGTCATTACCAGTGCTAGGCAAGATCTAATGGATGAAGGTTGACAGAGTACCTTCAGGTCCAAAAGCTAATAGCACAGGCTTTTTTTCTTTCTTTTTTTTTTTTTTTTTTTTTTTTTTAGGGGCCTTTTGGCTGGAGTTAGCATGGAGAGCTTTATTTCTGGTTGCTGAGGTCCCCAACAACAGGTTTGATTTCCAAGAGAGTAAGACTGCTCTGGATTTTGTTTAACGCTCATTGCTTAATCTGTGTCCCATAAGCCAGTGACAGGTTGTCTGAACTTGCCTTCTTCCATCAGCTGCTTGGCAGCACACTGTGTTGACTTTGACTATGATGAACAGCTTTGGTGAGGGCAGCAGCTTGCAGTGGTGGGGTAGAAAGTGCAGCACAGTGAGATATGTGGACTTCTCCTGTCATTGAGAAAAGCTCCTTCCCTTGCTAAGCCAAAAAGGTTGGACAATGCTCATCTCATATTTTAAGGGATAGTTGTGATTAGCACTGAGTAGTACTGACAAAATAATGAAGAGTCTTTATAGGTGTGGAAGATACTTAACATATCTCTTTGCCAAGTGTTACTTTAGAAAGTAGATTTTAATTGTTATAGTGGTAACTAGACAAGGTGTGAGCATAGAGATATGGTTTCATCAATATAGTTCTTTCCTTTTCGTGTAAGCAAACAACTTAAAGTACCATTAAGCTCAGGTAAGGGTCTATGCTGTGTGTGGCTGTTTTTCTTTAATCACTCCAGTGACTGAGATATGCAACTGAGCAACCGGCGTAGCGTTATGGTAGAGAAAAGGCTTTTGCACCCATCACCAGCAACGTTTTTTCCTGAAATGTAAAATAAGACTAGTTAAAAAAAACCTGACATATCATTCACCATATCATTTTGTTTTCTGGGTAAAGCCCACAAGAAAACGTGCCAACCCCCAGTCCCACATGCCATCTTTCCCGCGTGTCGGGAGACACACAGGGTGAAGAAGGCAAGCGGGGAAAAAAAAAAAGGTGTTTTTGGACTGCGTGTGTCAGCGAGTTTCCAATGTCAGCAGGACTTTAACAGCCCTGGTGCATCTTCATGGGATCTCCATAACGCTGAGAGGAATATTACTCCCATTTTACAGTGAGGGTGCCAGAATGCTAAAAGGCTGTGCATTTTGCTGCTGTTGTCACTCCTGATTGTTCATGAAATTTGAGGATAAAGCGTGATTTCGAGCCAGATCTTTGCAATTCAGCTTTGCAATGACGCTTTAGGGCTGCAGGGAAGCTGGTGCGGGCAGCTGGGGTGCAGGCGAGGCTGACGGCGGCCGCCGGCCCCGGGGAGCCGCTCGGCAGACCGTGCTCCCCCTCTGCTGGCTCCGTGCAGCAAGGGCCTCCGCGTCGGAAACGCCACGCGCGGCCGCCGCCGCGGGCGCTCGTCCGAGGAGCTTAGCGGAATTCCCGTACTCGGCGGCGACCGGCACGGTTGGCAAGCGGGCGACAGAGCAGCGGCGTGCGAGAAACGTCATGCTGAGGAGGGAGTTTCAACGGAGCTTCCTTTCTTCAGTTCGTGATAGGTGAAGACTTCGGGGCTGCGCTGTGCGTGACGCAGCCGCGTGACGGAGCGTCTGGCGGCGTGCGGCTGTGCGCGCTGCGCCGCTCTCCCACACCCGTTCAGCGCCACGCTGCCAGGTGCTCTGCGTTGCTGAAAAAATACCTGGGAGAAAACAGCTTACAGAATTTCGGGAACCCCTCTTGTTTTGTTGGATGCCTTCGGATAAAAAAAGAACAGCTATTTAAAGATGGAGACATACAGTTGGGACATTCTTAGCCACAATTTTTCAGAAACATTATATCCTGCTTTATTCTGCAAAACCGAGACACAGATCTTCTGAAAGAAAAACTCTGTGAAGGCAGCACGTCTAGTTTCCAAGTAATTATGATTCATAATAAATTTCTAGCTTCCCTGAAATCAAAGCGAGTTGTACAACCGATATCAATACCATCAGAACGACCTTTATAGTCTGTAATTCAGCCCTCTTGGTTTTGACAGGCTGAGCTTTCCTGCTAATTTTTGAGGGTTTTCACAACTCAGGATAAAATAATGTCAATCATATTCCAAACCCGGAAAGAAAAAAATTAAGATGAATAAAGAAGAAAAAGAAACTTGCTGTTTGTTCCTCTGTATTAAATTGCAACTATCAAATAAACATGAGCCATTCTAGGTCTTCTGCTGTCAGCATTTAGAGGAACTATATCTGAGCCTGCTTAATATTATACCAGGGTACACAGCATGCACATGGGAACAGAATCAGGGCCATTGAATAATAAAGGCTGTACTAACCTTTGATTTCTGAAGTAAGGAGAACAGTGTGTTGGATTTTCAGAAATGTATGTGATAAAGGAATCCATGTGCTCTGTAAAATTCACCTTTGTGTAACGAAAGAGCCCCACTTTAAAAATCTGGTTTGAGGATGAAGTTTTGCAAATGTCTTCTACTGAGCTGGATGGAGTATTTCAAGCAGAGATTTCAGGAGTGCTTGCCAATTAAAGATTGAGAAGGCTTCCTTTACCCTGTCTCTATTCCTCTAGCAGTCTGTGGAAGACAAAGTTTGATTTTATAAGTGAGCAGGTCACAGTTTTGGCTCTTCTAACCCCCCAATTGGTTTCCTAGGATGACCCACTAGCACCCTGTGACAGCAGCCAAGTTTTGCACAGGGTCTGTATGTTGGTGTAACACTGAAGGGTGGAGGGATGTGATTGGCCACAACTTAAAAAACAGAAGGAAGGACTCCTGCCGAACAGGAATAACTAGCTCAGACATGAGGTTTCTCCAGTCTCCAGGCCATTCATTCCTGCAGAACAGCTCTACAAAAGTGTCAACATAAATTTGACATTCTTGTGGAAAGCAACCTCTAGGTGGAAGTATTGACTCTGTAGATAAAGATGAGATCATAAATATCTGTGCGGCAGAAGTGACGGCAACATTTAAAAAAAATATTTCCTCCAATATTTCGGTCTGGAAACTGTAATTAGATGAAGTGCCTTGAGATTTATACACCCGAGGGCAGGTTGAAAAGCTCATTGAAGCCAGGACTTCATTCCTATCTTGGGCCAGATTCAGAGACCATGGTTCAAGGAAGCTCTTCGAACAAGCTGAAAATTCACCTTTGTTGACCGTAGCAGTGAAGGATGCATTCTTGGTGTCAGGGGAATTAAGCACATGCTTACATGCAGCCTCTAGATCCAGTGCTTGCCACCCGGACCACTTTGTGACTAATATTGAGGCCTACATTTGTGTTCCTTGGTCTTATTCTAGCTTTGAGTGCAATAGAAAGTCTTATTGGTAACAAAGAAAATTGCTGCTACTTCATTGTCCATCTCGGGAGAACATAGTTGTGAACTCTGAACTCCGTATTTGAGTAGGTCATTCAAAGGATTAGTCTCATTGAGGGCTTTCATAAAGTGAATGCTACAGACTGTGAGCAAAATGTGAGACTAGTACTGTCATTTTTACTACTTTGTAGAGTTAAAATGTTATTTACGAGAGCTCAAAATCCAGCCTTCTCAGACCAATGCCTGGAGAGGTGCTGATGTAAGATGAACCACTTAGTTCACTTATCTAAATTAGCATGACACTTCTTCCTTTCTCACTGTCTAGGCTGTAAGCTAGAAATTATGAGGAAAATTTTCCAAAGGCACAAAAATGCTGTCTTTCTTTGAAAATCAACAAGAGCTAGATGCCCCATTTTGCTCACTGAAGGTAAACAATATATCATTATGCTATTGGAGAGGCTTCCTATTCTTTATTTATCTTTTCTTCTCCTTTTCTTTTACCCCAGACCAGCCAACAGGGATTCTGTTTGGTTAGGCCAATATTTTCATTAACATTTAAGTGATGTGGGTGCATTGCTGAGCATTTTTTTTTTTTTTCTTTTTGTAGCATGCAGGTTTATTTGCTGTCAAAAACTGATGGCTGGGCATGTGAGGGAGAGGTAGGGTCAGAGGAGAGACAGCTGCAGGTAGATCTGAGAGCCCTGAGTGTGGTCACAGCACTTAACCTGTCCTCTGGGTGGAAATCCTCTGTGCCTCGGGGAATTCACTTGTGTCTCTTGAATGCGATAAATGTGATGCTCCTGGGTGCCTTAAATGCAAAAAGATGCAACTTTAACAGTAACTACTAATCAAGTGTTCCACACCCCCTGCAAAACTCCTTCGAATTAGAGAGCATGGCTATGCTGAAAGCAGGATATGGATTGAATAGCTTCAGAGAGGAACTGATGGGCAGGCTCGTGCCTTGCAGTTTGTACATCCCCCAGGCTTTGAGGAAGGGGGCTGCCCTTTGGGCCGTGGTGTTTTACAAGCGCAATTCCCCCTCACTAGCTGCTGGCCGAGAACTCGCTTAATTTCTTCAGCTCCAGGCCTGAGATCACTATCAGGAATCATTAGGTTGTGCCTTAATTTGAGTTTCCTGCGTGCGGCTGAATTGCAGGCTGGAAAGGTGCGTGTGCGTGCCTGTGCAGCCAGGCCGGCGAGGGAATCAATTTCCATCCACAGCTGGAATGCAAAATTAATTAAGTCAGGCAGTCAGAGAGATATAAGTTGTTTATTCTTTCGAGAGGGGTGGCCAAAAAAGGATCAGAGCGCGCGCTTACTCAGCAAGCAGAGGCCACCCCACTGCCCGGCTCTCCACGGCAAAACACGAATTGCCAGGCGCAAAAAAATATTTTGCATCCTATCTGCAAAGAAGGATATTTTGTCCTTCTAGTTATCTTAAATCTGTATGTCTGTCTCTATCCCGATGCGTATCTATTAAATAGATACATGCACATCTTTCACTGTATCTCTCTCTCTCTATAGATACAGACCTGTACAAAGGGGTTTCCCCAGCCAAGGCAAGCCCAGAGCCATTCTGCAGACTTGGGCACAGCACGAATCCCTTTTGGCTTCCTGTGACGATGCACCCATCGATGCACTGTGGTGCTGTGTGGACCAGACCAAGAGTGCGCGGGGCAGGGAGATGGTGCTACTTAGCCGGGCTTCCCTCTGTCTGCAGGAGATACCTGGCAGAATAGAGTCAAAACATCCATTTTTTCCTATCTATCTCACTTGTCATAGAGATTGCCCAAATGTGGGCACTCACGGCAAGAGTGGGGGTGGGAAATAATTTTTATTACCCACACCAGGTGCAAATTCAACATGGTATTTCCTAGATGCTCTTATTTTTAAGGAAAGTACTGGGTGCCAGGAAAAAAAATGAGGTTCTTACTATTAATGTGCCATGAATGTAACTCTTTCTCCGAGTTACGGTGGCACAAGCCTATACACTGATCTTTTCAAGTATCAAGTACATGGAAATGGCTTTCTGTTCACAGGGTAGCTCACTAATTGCTTATATGTTCATACAGGAACAAAGTCTGATCTCATTTATAACACAGTAAACTGCATGGATTTGCTACATGCTTCATAGAGGAATATTACTTTAATGCTAATATTTGTTAGTGCTAATAATATTTGGACAAGTCACTGCTGATTGCTTGGAGTTAGTTTGGCAACAAGAACCTTCCTTTCTGCCTTGTTTATCTGGTTATCTAAAAGAACAAGAAAGAAGCTCAAAGATGTAGTTGCACACTCAGGTTTGCTCTTTGGATTCTGGTAACTTATTTGTACGCTCTCTATTAAGGAAAAAAATCTAAATGGCAGAGCATATATCCTCCAAGCATTTCATTCCACCCACACAGTTCTTTTTCTTTAAAACGGTGGCTTATTCCCAACTGGAAAGGCAGCAGTCTAGCTAGAAGACAGGTTATGTTCAAGAGAGAAGGGAAGGAGGTAGCTGAATCATAGCAATTTAACTCTGGCTGAGTAGATGTAAATCCAGCCGCTGCTTGCAGCTCTCACAAGCGGAGCGTGCTTTCGGATCCCGGGAACGGCGTATTGTTCGGGGTATAATGAAGGTGAGGGGTCAGCGCGGGCGACGCGTTTGCCTTTATTGCCTGCATTCCAGCAGGTGCAATATGCATCGCCTCTGCTGTGAGCGCGGCCACCTCGAGCATGGCAGAGGAAATGTCAAATCATATTTTTATTTAGTGGTTTTCCTCCTCACTTGCAAATAATCTTGTTGACAAACCCCAAACCTGAGGATTTCAAAGAATGCTGTCAGTAAAAGTCAGCCATCAGTAAAGGACACTGATTTCTGGAAATGCAGTAGAGAGGCTTTTAATTCAGGCCTTTTCCTAAAACAAATGTTGCAAATAAATTAATTTGACTGACATTAGTAATCATCCTCACTGCATGCTAGGGCTGCTTCTTCTGGAAGAAAACAGACTTTTTTACTGAAAATATGCTGTTGTATTCTGTATTCACGAAGTGCAGAAAAGGCACATAACCCAGTGCGTCATATTCGCATGCTTCACCGTCCAGCGTGGCCAAGTCATGCAGGCTGGTTTTGGTCACAGATGAGTCGTTATCATTTTCCCATGAGTAGCTACTTATACCTGCAGTCTTGTCAAGATCTTTGCTACAACAGGATTCTCGTTTACTTATTGATTTACCTCAGAAGTACACAGCATCTGAGAGACGTAAGCATTTGAGCAGGTTGTACCTTGGTACCAAAAACCTTCCAAGAGAAGCAGTACCCAGTGCGCTTCATTTGCAGAGCAGGTTTTCTCTGAGGTATGGTCTGCTGAAGCACATATGGAAATGAGCATGCAAAGGACTCGCACCGAGACTCATCTCAGCAGCCTCTTTTCTTATACTCTGCTCTCCTAGAGCTTGGGGGATTTTGTTTTTTGGTCTTTACTTTTTGTTTTTAAGGCAAGAAAGGAGAATTTTGATTGCTGAGGGTTCTTTAGGAGGCAGAAACGGCTGTCATAGGGCCAGTGCTATTGGTTATTTCCGTTAGTTCTGCCCTGCCCGCAGATGGCAGGGAGCTTGCCAGGATCTGTCACCAATAGCATGGAGACACATGCCTTCTCCACACCCCAACAGCCTAACAGCTACAAAGGAGGGGACAGGAGTCTGATCAGAGACCTCTGGTGGGATCTATTGCTGCCTTTCCCATCCTTCAGCCCCCAAATGTGAATTTTCCATCAGACTAGACATGAAGCAGGGTGCTGTTTGGGGGCTCTTCTGTCATTTGCAGATACTGGACACGAGAAAGGCAGTGTTTTCTCCAAGGAGGCGAGCAATCTGTCTGTACCTACAGGTCTCTCTTTGATTACGATTAATTAATCAGTAGTACAGATTAGAGATGTGCCAAGCACTCTCTGATCAGAGAAGCTCCCAGTCTAAGGACAGACATGCACGGAGAATTTAGAGGAAAGCCAGACAGCAATGTTGCCGTTTGCGGAATAGCTGCTGCAAGGGCAAATGCTTAATGTTTTGATCTTTGTTGGTGGAATATTTTGGGATGGCTACAGAGAATATCTACCAGAATTAGAAGAGGACACTTCATAGTTTCTGACGAAGAAGATATCTCACCAGTTTCTTCCTCAATCTGTGTTGCTTTTCCAACATATTCCACTCTGACTCCTGCTCAGAATTAATACAGTAAGTAAGAGAGAAATAATGATTTTTTTTTTATCAAGGTGTGCTGAAGATAATTTATCTGAGTTACATTTCAGAGCTGCTCAGACTTCTGAATTAAGGACCTGTTTCTTAGAAGTCTGATTTTGCTATTTTTTTTTTTTAATTCTGCCTCAGAAATTGTAGAATATGGGAGATGTTGGACATTTACATTCCTCTGGTCTTTCACTTTGTCTCTTCTGAAAATTGCCTCATTTATTAGGTGGTCACTTAAGATAGGCAAACAAAAGCTTTGATTAGTGATCCACTCCTTTGTGATGAGCTGGAAAGTGATGATTTGAAGCTTGTCTACAACTTCTGTTCAAAAACAGTGCATCTTCTTCTTGGAGAGGAAAGCATTAGCCTGATATTACATTATTTTGAATTTAACCCTGTGAGGGCTTTAAAGATTTTATGTAGATTACTTGTATGTCCTTTTGGGCGCAGAATTTCATAATCATTGACCTAAACTACCTTCACACTCACTACATCATTCCTCACCATTACAGATGTTTCATCACCTCTGACTTCTCCGGTTGACGTATCACGGTTTACTTAGCAGGAGACTTAAGTGTATGCCCAAGTACTGGCTCATATTGTAAGCCCCAAGGCTCTGAACATGCCCCCCAAATCACTACCAATAGCAAAATTTCTCAGGAACTCTGTGGGATTTTGTTACTTGCTTCTGAATGTGAAAACTCTTCTTCTTTCTTAGAAGAAGGATTGCATTTGAAAAAGATGATGGCAGGTTTTGGGAGAGAAAGGATGTCAGTAATGTTATATTCAGCAAGCGGAAGTTTATAGGGAACTTGAGCACCCTCTGTGGTGCTTTAAGACACTTTGCATGCTGTGATTCCAGTCTTCATTAGACATCTACACATTTTCACATTTTTGATGTTAGCATGTTGCTGAGTTAGTGTTATTAAGCAGGAACTTGATATGAACCAGCAGTGTAATTGCCAAATTATTATTTGCTGAGGAAGCTTCTGCTTATGTGTGCTCAGACGCATCCAAAATGAGGTTTCTCTTTGTATGGACCTCAGGGCCTACTTATATTTTATTAATTGAACACAGCTAACTGGCAATCAACGTCAGTGTATACAGTGTGTTTTCTTCCCTTTGAGAAGTATCTTGCTGAAAGCTCAGTAAATTAAACTACTGACCTCAAATGGCCCTAATCTCTTCAAAAAGGAGGTTTCATGTCTTACATGGCCCACAGATGGAAAATAAAATCAAATGATAAATGATTAGACTGAAGAACTTTTAGTGATGGGCATATCGAATTTCAGAGTCATTTATTCCATAATCAAGGGGCCATCATGATTTTCAAAATCTCAACCTAAAAGGAGTGTTGATGTTAAATTTTACAACAATAATAAAAACACTTTTTTTTTTTTTTGAGGTCTCATAAAGAAAGGTCGAAGATGAAATCTGCTTCCTTTCCAAGTGCTTGCATGCAGCTCCGTTATGTGTGAGTATACCAAGTTCCAACAGTCTAATGTCACGGGAACGTGAAAATCAATTGTGTCAGTCATTCACTCAGTTACATGTATCTGTGGTACCCTAGACTGCATTTCTTCTGTGACAAATTCTGGTGCTTCAAAGGATTTCTTGCTGGGTGGGAGAGATCACAGAAATCAATATTACAGTTAGAGTTCAATGCATTAATTGATACTAAGGAGTTCATTACAGAGGGCCTCTCAGGCCCTAGCTTTTCTTGTCTGTTTTCCTTCAGCAGACTCAATTCAGCTGGAACAACTGCTAAGATTGTTAATCCACCAAGCTACTGGTCATCCAACTTCACAGAGACCTGCTGTTATTTTTATGTAATGTGGTCTTGCTTTCTTTCTCCATGCTGTGTGTTATGCGCATCTGATATCTGTACTGCAGCTGTACTACACTGATCGCTTTTTACTTAGAAGCCTCACTTCTAGTTAATGAAGAAGAAAAGATGCCCCATATGACAGAGGAGGAGAAAGGCTGAAGTCCTATGCCAGCTACGCCGAGGTTACACAGTCTCTCTGAGGTTATACGTAGTACCTCTGGTCAGTAGCCAGACTGCTCGCATTTTAAGCAGTGTACTTTATGTTCCGCCAGGTCAGCACAACCCTTGATTCCTACAGCACAAGAATCTGAGGCCTTTCTTCAGCATAGCCACAACCAGACACATCAGCCTTCCAGTGGTCCTTCTTGGAGGAACCTAAGATGTTCATGTCATCAACAGCTTGAGAGACAAAGACCTCCTGGCAATGACTGGCAAACTTCTAAACGGGTGGCTGGAGAGGGCCATGGAGAACAACAGTCCTGCAGGAGGCAGACAGAAGTAGCGATGTATTAGGCAGCCCAAGAAGAGGGGCAGACAGCTTCCCAGAGCACTGAGGGGGAAATAGCAGCACGATACATTAACCTGCAACCTGCCGTGAGGATTTAGGTAATTTTGGCTTGCACCTCTGGGAAGCTTCAGAGAAAGGTTTGGTTGGTGCCAAGGTACAGGACAGAACAGAAAGGAGGAAGATGCGTATTTGCTGGTACTGCTTCTATTCTACTCCTTATAGGGATCATTAATGCCCCTTTCTGGCACGAGCGACAGACGAGGTCAGGAATTTATAGCCTGTGCCCACAGTATAACATTGACCAGCGGAGCGGTTGCACGAGGCAGTAGTAGCCATCACTTCCTCAGCGGTGTGCTGCAAGGGCCACTGGCTGCCCTGCGCGCCGGGCTCGACGCATCGCCCGGCTCTTCCACACGGGCAGCTGCGGGCCACCCTGGAAAGCCAGCGTGTCTGCGCTTGTGCTCTGTCATTTGCCATCCCTGCCTTCTGTCTGCTGGGAAAACTCCATGGTCTGTCACAAATATGATCGGGGAGAAAACCACATGAATCACTAAAAAGATCTCTGGCTTCTTGAAAAACAACTAGGTTTAAAAAACACAGAGCCATTAAGCAACACCCTATGCATTCAAAGCACAATCCATCCATTAGCTGTTCAAGACTCCTCTGCCAGGCAAACACAGTCCTGTTGCCTCCCTGTTTTGCAAACAAGGAAACTGCAGTATGAGGGTGAGGTGACATAGCTAAATTTTCAAGTTAAGTGAATGTCAGAGAAGGAATTAGCATCCACACTCCTTCTCTACCACCACTGGTGCTTACTTTTCAACACAACAGTGCCTCCAAGGTTTTGCATTGGTGATTGAACAATACTAATGCAACTTTAATAATGTGCATGCATATTTTATGCCTCCACCATAAGGACATGGATTCCCTAGACTATATGATTTTGATGTAGCGGTACAGTTGAGAGCAGTGCCGATATTCTGCAAAGAGATAGGCGTGCCATAAAACCTCTAATGGGAGAGTTTTTCCCTCGGTGAGTGTTGGATTTTCTTCTTAGTCTGAAGTCTCTGGTTTTGGGGTGGGGGTGTAAGATCTTCTAGTGCACCCGATCCAAGCTATTTGACTGAAAACAAAAGCATTTTCCTGCTGTTGTTCCACTCCCATTTTTACAACTGAGCTCCTAGCTCCTGAGCAGATTATATTTTTGTCTAAAACGTGCCAATCCCCCCTGCTCTCTAAATGTAGGCAAATGCACTTACAAGGATTCCTCCTCTCTATCTGTCCCGATACTTACACATCTTGCTCTTACTCTTCTCAGGCTAACGTAGCTATAGAATATGGCTGTTTTTGCAGATTTTTCCTTTCAGATGCAAGGATGGGGTTAGATACCTCAGCCTGCTTGCATGCACAAGCAAGACAGCGCTCACCACTTTCTTCTGGGCACTGTCAGATCTGCCTAATGCTGCATAAATGTCATCATGCAGTGGCTAGAGGCACGGGCATGTGCGGATAAAATATCTGCGCACTATAAAAACAGGGGAGTTGCCTTCCCGTTCAACATCCGAATTTCCAAACAGAGTTTGCTGGAATAGAGGCCGTCAGAGGCGGCAGCGGCTCTTCGGTGGGTGCTCGTGCGTGAGGCAGCACGCGCGGCCGGGCTCGCGCCACGCGCGGGTACCGCGTGCGGGCTTTGCAAAGCCGGGCTGCAGCGAGCGCAGGGCCGCGCAGCGCTCGGCGCCGCGTTGCTGCGTGCAGGCAAGAGGCCTCCCGGCAGCGACACGGGCCATCTAGCGGGCAGAGGACTCAGTGGGCCAGAGAGCTTGGCAGCGCGGGCTTCGCTGCGTGTGGGAAAAAGGGAGAACTGCAGGTAAATCATCCTGCTTGGGTGCAGGAAGGGGCAGCGAGAGCGAGGCCGGGGTAAAGCAGCCTGCCACACACTGCGCGAATGAGGAGTTTTGTTTGCTTTCACTGAAGCCCAGCTCCTCCTTTTTATTTCTTATTCCCGAATCCAAGGTACCTCTAAGGCTGCTCTGTCCTAAATATCATGAGTCCGCTTTCGATTCCTAAAATAGTTCTCTCCTCATCCCCTTGCAATTTGATGAATGCTTTTATAATAAATTCATTGAAATGTTGTTCCAAAAGGCTGCGCTTTCACAGGAACAGGACTCAGTCTCATGTAACAAAGAACTATATTAAGCTTGAATTGGGATAAAATGCAGTCCTTGCTATTGCCGACAGCAAGAAGATCCCCCACTGAGCTACTGTGTCGAGACGCCCGGTGCGGATGAATCTGTGACCCAACTGCGTTGCCTTGAGTGGAGCAATACTGGGGAACCTGCTTTTGAAAATAAAAAGGAAAAAACAATCCAGTAGTTTTTTCCCCCATGAATAATTGGTCTAAATCACCTCCCGACCAGTTTTCTAATTGTTATTAAGGAACCTTCTGACTGAATGATACTAGCAGAGCACAGGGCTTGCTTTGGCCAAAGGCAAGTGCTAGGAGGACTCAGAAGGTATTAGCCTTTATCATACACTTTTCTTGTGCATTTTACTGTTCAGGACGCGATGGGGAGGAGGAGGCCTAGTGAAAAGCAGGGAAGCTGTATTTGTTGCTTTGTTGCTGTTGCAGCCTTGCATGGTTTTGAAAGCAGAGTCTTTGGCCATTTGAATCAGCGAGCTGCACTGCGTGGGAACTTCCCTCCCAAATCGGTTCCCTATCACTGTGTTTTCCATTTGTGGAGCACCGTGATCCTAGTGAATACAAGCCCTGGTGAACCACTAGCAAGGTCATATGTTCACAGTGTTTCAGGTGAATTCCTGGAAAAGACGTGATAGCTGTGCAATTCTCACCTACATAGCAGGATTGGTCCTACCGCTACTTCACAATAAATACAGAAGATCAAATTATGCAGAGTGCTGGAAATAAAAACAAACCGCAGTCCTGGAGCATTAGGCCTCAGTTGCACAGCTTCCTTAAGCACACGTGTTGCTCAAAATGTGTGTGTAATCCCACTGTCTGCCATTTATTTGCTTAAATTTTGGCTCCTCTTGCTGCAGCTTGGGTTTCTGGAAGCTAGGCATCCTTCTGAATACCTGACACGCTATTTTCTGCAATGGCGAGATTCCTGCAGTACTGACCACATAGGCTTTAAACACACTACTTGCATTACTGCTACCACCCAGAGAGTCACACCTCCGAAGGCTGAAAATCTTTTTTAAAAGCTGAACCATGCAGCTGAACTATTCACACCGGGGGTCCTGTGAAAAACTAGCACCTTTCCCTTCTGGAGCGCACCGAACGTTTTTAAGACACGCACAATTGCACGCTGTTTATCATGGCTAGGCTTGGCCTCTTCTCTGTCATCACTTCCCCGGGCTTGCTCTGCGGCTGGGCCCCCGCTCCGGCGCGCAGAGCCAGCTCCTCAGCAGCGAGGCCGCCGCGCTCCTGTCCGCAGGGATGGCTGAACGGGTCCCCCCGCTGCACGGCGCCGCAGGCAGGCAGGGAGCATCTCCTTCCGCGACCTCGGGCTGTGCACCACGAGCCTTTGCGCTCGGGAAGCTTCCAGCAAAACGTCCTCTAAAACAGCGAAAGCTGAGGGAGGACGCGCTTTCACCTTCTCCAGCTTCTCCCCAAATACCTGTGAGTGACAAATCTATATTTAAGACATATAAATGTAAATTTGTGAATATAAAAATAAGGCAGAATTTCTGCTCGATATGGAGACAAAAAGACCACAATACAAACAATAAGCAGCAAACCTTGCAAGGAGTGCAGGCATCCCGTCGCAGGAGGGGAGCATCTGTTTGGCATCTGAGTGTGGAGGCCCCTCCTGAGAAATTTCGTACCCTTGAGGACCATCAGCCTTTCTACTGGCACCCTTCCTAACATACTGCTCACCGCTGCTTGTCCTCCGCTTCCACCTCTGCCGCAGGGCAAGGATGGGGAAACGCAGCGGGGCAGCCGTGAGCTGAGCGGGCACTGCCTGCGGCTCCCGTCCCAGAGAGCAAGGTCCATGGAGCGAAGCTGCACCGGCGGCTCTGTAAACCCTCTCCCCTCGCCCCGTCCAGCTGCACCAGGAGGTCCCGCCGGGGCCAGGGTTGCGTGGGTGCCAGCTCCACCGCGGGACAACTTCATTGCTCCCTTGCTCTTGAAAACGAGAGCCGTCGCTCCGGCCCCGCGAAGGCCTTCCCGTAATGAGGAAGGCCTGGCGCAAGCTTAGCTTCCATAACGCCAGTCCCCGATTTCTAATGAGGGTTTGTTGTAACGCTAGCAGGAGTGGGAAAGCCGTCCCTGGGAACTGCACGAAGAGCTGGGCTCCTTCTGCGGGATTCGCTAAAGAAGCGGCACTGTTTGCAGGCTCGTGGCCTGCAGACTCCAGCCAGCGCTGAAGTGAAACTCTCCTCATTTCTATGAAGCCTCTGGAATGCCATGTTAAAAACACCAGCCCAATAAACTCACGGGGTGATCCTAATTATGCTGGGAAAAGCATAATTTAATTCAGATTGCTATAACAACAAACAGTGTCCATGCTGGCAGTAATCACGTTAAGGCCTATACACAGAATAATTAGCATCTTTATATTTGGTAAATAGAGGTCCGTTCCAGGTCAGCTTCAATGAGGACACTGCATTGTCAGGAGCTGAGGGCTTTCAAAGCTTGAGCAGAACGGGGGTTTGGAAATAAGCCTCCTCTGAAAAGGACGTCATTATCAAGGGAGCACCTCCATTTGCCTTTTCTCCAACTTTTGTTCCGTCCGAAGGGAAATAGTCATTCCTTTATTCAAATGCGAGGAATCAAAAGAAACAGCATGCAGTGGAGGCTGCTTTCTTTGCGGATCTCAGCGTCACCTGACCACCTTCCACCGGGACATCTTCTTGCAGTCCCAAAAGCGACAAAGTGCAGCGTGATTTTTAGACATTTCTCTGGTCATTAGGCCTGGGACAGACTTGCAGTTATTCAAGATTCCTGAGAACTCTGAGCAATTCAGAGAAGTTTGGATTAAACCCCTCCAAAGTAAGTCAGTAACCTCAAGGCCTTTCATCACGCCTATTTCCAAAAAAAACAGAAGCTCCTGAGTGCCTAGGTCATTCCTGCAGAGGACTTTGTTATCCGTACGTCTGAAAATTTTGAAGCTTGTAGAGATTTTTAGTTTGGCTGAACACACGGGATGTTGCAAAGGTACGAACTCTAGGAAATTATATGGTAGAAGTGAAGCAGGGGGGTTATTTGTCAGGATCAGACGATACTTTCCAGGGAAGAATGACCCCTCTTCTTAACTACTGGCCTTTTCACTAAAAATCACTGCATTTGTCATTTTCAGTATTTTGTAACAGTGCCTAAAGATCATTATCATTTTAAATAGATTTTAAAATTGAGATAGCATCAAAAAATATTTACCCCGTATTTTTGATAAGCCAAAACTGTTGGTTAATGATTTTTAAAAAGTATCACCAGTTGCACTGCTATAAAATTTCTGAAAACTATCACAGAAACCTACATATAGGCTCACTAGAAAGAAAGAAAACACACTAAAATTTCGGCTGTATCTCATCAATGTACTATGTACATCTGTTTCAGTGCAACCAGGTAGGTCTGTTCAATCAAATTATGAGCCAGTTCACTCAGTTACAAGGGAAACATTGCATAGATTAATGTCATCAACCTGTAGAGCAGGCTGTCATGCAGATAGCATTGAGTCCAGAGCCCAGAATATTTCAAGAAGCATTTGTTATACATATGTTCAGATCAGGGAAACAAGCTCCTTTCTTTAGCAAGGACAAATGTAGAATGGCCAAATGTCTCAGAGCTGTTTATCATGCTTTGTGTTAAAATTTGCTCAAATATTACTAATGTTAATTACTTGTTAGCTACTTTCACTCAGTTTTTTTCCAGTGTTTTGCATGTGCTCAGGAGCCAGGCTTGCATGAGAGAGAGGCAGGAATTTGCACCAGGGAATTAGCGCAGCCACCTAACACCCACCTTGGCTCCTAGCAAGGGGTCAGGTTGAGATAAGCAGAGATTTGAGGGCCTCAGTTCCCATCTTTGAATCACAAGGCATCTTTGCAGCATGATCATGAGATGTTTCTGCACCTCAGGACCTCCTCTGGGATACAACCCCTCTCCGCATCTCTGTTTTCGCCTAACACTTCTCCTCCTAGAGTTCATAGAATCATAGAATCATAGAATGCTTAGGGTTGGAAGGGACCTCTAGAGATCATCTAGTCCAACCCCCCTG
>JAYECN010717886.1:0-47446 GCA_035222435.1 Microcambeva ribeirae | reverse complement strand
GGTCATTCTGTCATAGAAGGCGATCAGGTTAGTCAAGCAGGATTTCCCCTTGGTGAATCCATGCTGACTACTCCTGAAGTGATGAAGTAGATAAATTGTGATAACTTTACACAAAGGTAAAGATAACTGCAAGGAATGAGCCACTTAATTCAGAGAGTCTCTAATGACAAAAAAAAAAAAAGGAAATATATCACCTGTGTATGATGACAGTTACTCTTAAACCTGATTAAATATATTCCACATTATAAAAATTAATTATAAAATTATTGTTAAAACAAGCATGACTGAAAAAGTCAAATATCACACCCATCTTTTATTCACATTTTTTAAATGGCAGTAATAATAATACAGAAATAATGCTTAATCCTAAAAGACTCAAAAATCAAGAAATTCATTGTAAAGAATTCAGTATACCATAGAACATTAATCAGAAATTTTAATTATCCTTTGTTGGACTAATTGCTTCAGACCAGAGAATCTTTTAGGGAACACTTTAAAACAAACAATACTTTGTTGTGGTCATTATTATTTGGGATTTAACAGTATGTTATTTCTTTGTGTCAGCAGTATCTTAATCTTTGGCTGTGGGTGTTGTGATTTCCCATTGCAATATGTTAATGCTTTTTTGTTCTAGTGATAATGGCAGAACTGTAGATCTATGAGTACTAAGCTAAATATCTTCTGATCTTGTTCTGGGATTTCAGAGCTACTACCTCTGTGTAGTACAAAATAACATAGGAAGGTGCTACATGGGCATTAGCATTCAAGAAAGGTTTTGGCTATGAGATTATTTCCTTCCGCAGTTTGGATGAAACTCAGCTCTGCAATAAAGAGCTAGTTTAAGGTCTTCTTTATCACATTAGAGGTCTTCTTTATCATATTAGCCTTATTTAGAATTTATTAACACTGATAAATAACTTTGTACCATAACACAAGTTGAATAAGATCTGACAATGAGCATTATGTTGAACATGCCTTATCTTTCTTTTAATCTAGAGACATCCACCAATATATATGGAATTTCTTGCTCATATGAAGAATCAAAATCTTAGTTTGTCTTGAGAGGCATAGTTTTGTCAGAATAGAATCATTCTGGGTGATTAAACACCAGAAATTACAGATAAAGGTTAAATGTTAACACAGTGTAATTTTCTAGTGTCAGAAAGCCTGCATGGCTATGCCAATAGACAGTAGACGATATAAAACTCATTTCCCCATTATCCCTCACTTGTGATGTGATCTGCACAAGTCAGCATTTTCTGTAAGTTTTACTTTCAAAAGCAAAATGGGATGAAAGAGGTTCTCCTTACTAATGATGCAGTATATGGATGAAAATCAAGACTAACAACAATCTGAACTGTTGCAGCTTGCAAAGGAACGGACTTCAGTGTACTGCACCAAAGACATTTTATTAGAGCATCAGACAAAGCTTATATACTACACTATCCCGGATACAATACCTTAGTTGTCTAAAAGCATATGAAACACAGTTACTAAATAACCAATAATCTAAAAGCATATGAAACACAGTTACTAAATAACCAATAATCTAAAGGCTTATACTAAAACTGTCCAACCAGCTTCTTGGTCACATAGCAGCTGTACAGTTGTTTTTTGCTCCTTGTTAGCTGGTAGAACATCTGCACTGTCGTCCTTGAGGTTAGTTATCTACTAACAAGATGTTTGGTACTACTGCCCTTGAAGCAGGCCTCCACACTAAACAAACTATCTTACAACCTATCTAACAACCTAAATTGTTCTGGTCCATACCTAGAAGAATACCAAACAAATACAGACACAGATGGATAAGACATGATTTCTCTTCTAACTAGTAACAGACAGCATCTGGACTTGAGATCTATTCCCACTTCCTGACATTGGGAGATAAAAAAAAAAAAAAAAAAAACAACAAAAAAAGAGGTAATGGAGGGGCTGGATAACTCTCTTCTATTTTGAAAATCTGGAAGTGTTTGGTGGAGGCATTGTTTGGATGTGATGGTTTCTTTAGTTCTTTACAGCACTGCACTTCTTTCTAAATGGAGATTAGGCTTATTAGTGTCTGGTATCTAGAAAATTGCATAACTGGCAAACCACAGTGTGCAGAGATTTCACCTAATCTAATTTAAAGGTTATGTACTGTATTGGGTTCCAGTTTTGCTGACAAAGCATTGAGGAAAGCCTGGGTGGGGGGCTAAGAAGCTTTGACACGGCACTGTGAGATGACAGAGTTGCTTTGACTATTTGATTGCCCTCATCTTCTTTTTCCTATCTGTGCTGTGGTAAAATACAGTAGGTTAGATCTCTGGCTTTTTATGAGTGACTCCAAAGTACCAGAAGAGGCAAAGACCTGAAATTATGGCAGTATGAAATCTTCATTGAAGCAACAGCGTTTGTTATCAATGAATATGCAGCTAAGAGCATAGGTAGTTCTTTACACAACACAGTTCCACCTGATGTGTTTCCTGTATTACAGTATCAATACCCATTCATAGCTTTTTTCTGATTCATTTTGAAAGATTTTATTGTTGTTTAGGAATGATAATCAGTCAATAGTCCGTTTTAAAATCTCAAATCATTTACATGTAACCCTTGTGTTCAGCCACAAATATCTTCATTAGGCCTTTTTTTTTTTTTTATTGTCAGAAATTCATATAAAACTTTGTGCTGATCTCCATTCAACTACAGAGCACTACACTGAAGAATTCTAATGAAAAATCCCAGGCCCAGTTTTTTTCACCCTCCCATCTTCATATTTTTCCCTTAAAAAAATATTTCTATAAAATATTTATCTACACAATCAGTGTCTGCTTTGCAATACTGCCAATATTCTTTTACCTCATAAGAACAAGATTTTTTTTGCAAATGTTTATTATTTATTATTAATCATAAAATATGTAAAGCTTCCAGGAATAAAGAAAACAGAATTTGTCTTCTATCTTTTAAAATGAGAGTACACTGTTTTTCTCTTTCCGTATTATTATCACAACTGTGTAGTAACTGTATTTTTTTTTGCCCCTAGATACACTGCACCTTGTTCTTCACATCATATTTGTTTCTTCTATATTACATCTTTAAAGCACACATCCTTATGTGAAGATGTAAGATGCCACGTCTAGAATATATTGCAGACAGGGCCAACACAATTTTCTTTTCAGTTGATAACTAAAGGTCTCATAGCAGGTAAAAGCAAAACCAATTTTAGAGAGGGTTTTTTTTCTGTCCTAATTTGTGCCTTTTTTTTTTTTTTTTTTTTTTGCCAAGCTTGAGGCAGGTTGGTAATTCAATAGCTGCTAAACATCTTGAGTGTGGATCAAAGTCAAAAAGTCTGACGATGTTTAATGTTCGAGTGCTTAGTAATTTATACGCCTCTGTCTTCATATGAGTCTTTAACAGGAAGCAGATCGATGCGAGACATCTGTGTGTTTAGGCTGTGGTGCTCCAAGTTCCTGCCTCAGTCAGCAGAGAGAGCAGTATTTACAGGCAGCGTTGTAATAACAAGACTTCAGTGTTTTTAGTCTTGCCTGGGTAAGGAGAGGGGAAACAAATTGGATGAGTGTGGAGCTTCTAGAGAGGCTCCAGTGTAGAGCAACAAAGATGATTAAAGGACTGGAACATCTATCGTATGAGGAAAGACTAAAGGAGCTGGGCCTGTTTAGCCTGGAGAAGAGAAGACTGAGAGGAGATTTGATCAACATGTTCAAGTACCTGAGGGGTGAATGTAGGGAGGATGGGGCCAAACTCTTCTCTGTGGTGGCCACTGACAGGACAAGACACAATGAGTGCAAGTTGAAACATAGGAAGTTTAATCTCTATATGAGGAAGAACTTCTGTGCTGTGAGGGTGACAGAGCCCTGGAAGAGGCTGCCCAGAGAGGCTGTGGAGTCTCCTGCTCTGGAGACCTTCAAACCCACCTGGCTGCCACCCTGTGCCCTGTGTTCTGAGTGTCCCTGCTGGAGCAGGGGGTTGGACTAGATGATCTCTAGAGGTCCCTTCCAACCTTAGCGAGTCTGTGAGTAGATACTTGATTGCTGTATGTGTAAGTACAACCTGTCGTTACAATCACAACACGTTACCTTTCAAATCTCCTGGCAAACCTGCTGTATGATGTAAAAGATACTGCCTCTCTGATCCTTTATCTCCCATGTGGGACTGAAATTATTATGCTGGGTTTTGCACAATGCACAGGATAAAGGATGCAGTTTCCCTAGAAAAACACTCTTAGGGAAAGGATTTTTCGTTTGCACCAGTAGCATTTTGTGCACTGCATACATACTATCCTCCTGTGTATGTTAAATGGAAAGGCAGCGTTATGAAATGTTGTTCAAGTGGTGATTTGATCAGTCATGAGTTTTAAAACAGGGCATTTTTGGAAACAGTTTGGTTACTGGCTCTTCTTTAGTTTATATAATCCCACAAAGTGCAAGGAATTCAGCGTTTATTTTTCTGAAGTATTACTTTCTCTGAAGAAGAAATACTGAAGTATTTCTGAGGAAAAAAAATTGTTCTCAGATGATTCCATTTTTTCCCTTCTTTTCAGCTACAGTTCAGGAAAGATGCTAGGACCAATGAAGAGAGTTTACTGCCTCCAGGAAAAGTCAGTCTTTGGTGCACAGGTTGTGCAATGTTTCACTTGCTGCACATTCAGTGATGTGAACCAGATGTTTTTTTCACATGAATTTACTGGCTAAGTTTAACTTAATTGCAAATAGACTTAATTTGTTTGCCAGAGAACTTAGCTGCCAGAGCAGCTAGTCAAAAAACAAGTTACCCATGCAACCACCTTTGTTAGTTTTTTAACGCAAAATGTCTCAGCTTCGATGAACACTTGAGATTTCTGTAGTGTAAAGGAGACTTCCAGCCTATTGGCTACATCCTTAAGCTAACAGCTGGATCCTAGGCAACAACGAGGGAGCATTTCAGTGCCATTAAATACTAAAAAGTTTGTCAGATGATAAAGGAAGCCTAAATAGGATCAAGGAGATAGAAAACCATGTTGCAGCTTGCAGGTCTTGTAGAAATCCCTCTGTGTTGATCTTTGAAGTCACTGAATATTAACCCCTCTCTCCCACAAGAGGCGTGGAGCCTGGTGGAAATAATGAATCCCTAAGTCAGATGAAAAACAGATATATCTTTCCAGTTATTTTGAGGCAACTCCTCGCGGCATTACATGTTGCTGAACTGTAAAAGGGACTTATGAAGGCTGAAATCTTGCATATTCTTGAGAAAAATAACCCCTTGCTTCTATATAAGCATATTTGTATGCACATATAAATAAAATGTGGTTGCCCCTTGGCTCCAGTGTTGCAAACCAGATAATATATTTTTAAATTCAAGTTTCCTTTCCAGTGTTCTGCTGACCTGATTGGCTATATATGTGAGGAAGCTCCTTTATAATTGGCATTTGCTTCAGCTCTGCTTTACCCCGGGGATTTCCCTTTCACTCTTGGAGTTTTTTAGTGGTGAGATGGTTTACCAACCGACACCTTATCAATGAGAGCGAACTTCCTCTGATGTTGCAAAACAGTGTCTTTATACAAAACCTTGCAGATTGCTCGCAACAAGCTTTTTTATTATTTTTTTCTCCTGTACGCAGGGATTTTTGTAAATTTTTATTCTCTTAGCTTTGCTGTGCTAAGGAAGCAACTTCTAGTTGTGCTGATGCCAAACTCACAGTGATCTTGCTCTTCTGCACCAAAAGGCAGCATCAAACAGGGTCTGTTAACTGCAAATCCATCCTGCGTGAGCTCTTAGAGAGCCATGTTTCAATATCCTAAGAAAAAATATTGATCTTCCATGAGCAAACTTATAACTGGTAAGCAGTAAAAGGAGGCTGGGACAGGAGTGGAAATGGACATTTGTTGCTGCTATATTTAAAAATAAAAATCTGGTGGGGTCTTTTTTGTTTTTTCCTCAAGCACAGCTTTACCCAAAGTTTCCAAACTCAGGATACTAAATTTAGTCTTGGTGCTTTGTTTTTGAAGCACCCAAATAAAAACAGTTTGCTTCAGAGCTCTACAAGCAGATAATCTGCTAGTGATCCCAAACGTGGTGCTTTTGAGAACCCTTAAATTTCATCTCTTTGGTTTGTTATTTAATCGTGTGAGAACAGACACCCACTTCAACAGTGTTTACTGGTGGGTTGCTTTGTGTAGTGTTGGGCACATGCTGAGGTTTGTGCTTCTCAGCACACCCTTTCAGTAACTGGCCTTGCATTTATGTCTGCTGTTCATGCATCCTTGTGCACTTTGGAGGCTGGTGAGGTTTGCTACAGGTTTTCATCATCAGTTTTCAAGCATGTATACTTTTTTTAAAAATTAATTTCTTCTGAGGAATCACAGCTTGCTTGAAAATCTTGCAGAAAACTCATTCTGCAAATTCTTCAGGAACTGAGGACTGCTAGGAAATGCTGCTTTTTTATTTTGCCTTCCTAAAGGTGTTTTCCTTTTTCTCTCTGAGCAATGAGGAAAAACCTAGAACTCAATCTGCTCTGTGCCAAAGTGTTTACTTGTATTCAAGGCTTCCACTTCCTTCAGGACCTGCACTATCAGACCAAAAACTGGATCTTATATAGGGTGGAGAAGGGATGTTTCTAGTCTGTGAACCTCAAAGCATTTGCCAGAGGAGCCAAAAGTTTTTTCCTTATTCTGCAAACGAAGGAATCGGAGCCACAAGCAGGAACAGCCGGCAGCAGACAGAGGTTGATGGGAGCCCAGCACTTGCTCTACATTCCTCACCAGCAATGAGATCTCTTCCACTAAGCAGTGGAATAAGCTGCCTATAAATGATTTGTTTGTCAGCAAGTTGGTCCTTTATCTGATTTGGAGGAAAGATGGCCCAGCTCACAACTAGCAGTTTCCATTCTCAGCAAAAGCTGCTTAGGCAAAGCTCTTGGGAAAGCTGCTTATCGCATGGGCTGATATCTCCCCGTCTCTGCAGCACCTTAAATGGGTTATCGCAGTGAAAGCTCAAAGCCGGGGCTTGGTATTTCCCTGCTGGGCAATGTCCCCTCGCCCTTTGCTGTATGCCAGACCTTTAGAAGCTGTAATGTTACAACCAGCCAGAAAATTGCAGTTATTTATGCAGCTTCCTGAGACTCCAGAGGGCTCTTTGGTCCCAAGAGAAGATCCCAAGACTCAGGGTCTGCTTCCAGCTATAAATCCAAAAGAGTTTTAAAGTCACTCTGGGTTTAAGCTGATAGAAGATCAGGCTTTTGCGCAGTTGGCACAATTAGTGTTTCTGATGCCGTGGAAATAATCTTTGTGATCAAGATCAAAGGCGAACAGAAAGTAATGATCTGAAAGGAGCCTGATGGCAAATCCAGGCTCTCAGTGGGCAATAGGGATGGAGGGAGCCCGGAGAGCAGCGGGAAGGCCTGGGAAGCGAGAGCCAAACAGTTCCAGGAGGGGAGAAGGTGTTGAAAAGCATCTCCCCCAGCGCTGGAGCTCTGCAAGCTCCTGGGGCTCTGCCTGCCAAAACACCGCCCAAGATTTGCAGCATGCAGGTAGATATGAGTTGATCCGAGTGATAATGTGGGCATCTGGCTGGAGAGAGAAGGAAAAAAGTGTCTTTTTGAGGAAGCTTGAGCTTATGACTTTTTTCAATGAAGACTAGATCAGAGTGGGGAGTTTCTGGACTTCACGTGCAGTATAGGAAAATGATAAAAAAGGGAGTCCTTAACTCTGTAACAAGCCCCCAGTTTGGGTAACATTTAGGTGGGTGAGGAGGAAAGCAAATCTGCTTCGGCTGCTTTACTTTTCTTTCTCTCTTTGAAGGTGAGCAGCAGCAGCTTCCAGATCTCCATCGTGCTGGGATTTCCCCCAGTCTCCACCCTGCCGTAGGGCTGGGGAGGTGGCCCAGCTCTTCTCTCTCCTCCGGGCACCCTGGCTTTGCCACTGAGCTCCACTGTGGTCAACAACAGATAGAACAGGGAGGGCTAAAGAAACCCCATCAGTGAAGTTGGGTGGGTTTTTTTGTTGTTGTTTTAATGCATTTTTAAGCTGAGTGCAGCCTCTATGGCACATGCAAAGCAAGTGCTGGACCCTGTTTAGCTAGCAGCCCCTGAAGTCCTGAACTGGAGCTCAGTGTTTCCATGTGTAGGTTGTGCTTGCAGGCAGGTGGGGTGTTTCTGTGGGAATGCATCCTGGCTAAATCTGACCATGCATCTTCCGTGCAATTGCTATAGGACTTGGGCATATGAAAGAAGATTAGAGTGACTGTGGAAAAAGTAATTAATAATAGAAAGAACTGAAAATAACTAATGTTAACAGGCAGCCCAACTTCAGTAAGGTTCCACCTGTCCAGCTTCCCCTGCTGTGGCCAGTTGCACTATTTCCTTTTTTTTTTTTTTTTTTTTTTTTTTTTTTTTTTTTTTTTTTTATTTAGGCTGAAAGCATGTGAGACAGCTGTATAGGGAGTGGCTGGGATTTTGGGGCTGTTGGTTGAAAAGCTTCTGGAATTATTTAGCGTTCTGGAGGAGGCAGCAGCCAGCAGGAAACACGAGGCTTTGAGGGCTGGGGTGCCTTAGCTGCCAAAACAGTGCCTCAGACCACCTAAAAAGGCTCTGCAGACCACAATGTGAGAATTTAGGATGTGGCAAATGGATTGGGTTGTAAGGAGATGGCCAAAGAGGGACAGCTTGTCCAAGAGCTCTGCACTCCACCTTTCTCACTTGCAGAGAAATGTGTCTCTCTGCAGAGCTGGAAATGGAAATAATGATGTTAACATGCTGACAAACTTGAATAAAATTGAAGTTACTGCTCTTTGGGTAGATAAGAGAGACAGCAATGAGGCTTGTTGGACCTTGCTGGACCTTGCAAAAATAAAGGAAAATATTGCTCAGTTTTTGTTACTCCCGCTTGCAAATGGGGCACTGTCTTTTGATATTTTTTGTAGAATCATTTAAAATTATTTGCCAAAGCAGTTTTCAATTTTGGTAATTTTTCTCCTTTCAAGTTAAGTCAAATTACAACTGTTGTAATAGATTAAGAGAAAGAACCTTATTCTTTTATTTTCAAGATCAAGATTAGATTTGATGTGCTTATAAGCAAAGAAGAGTTGCTGTCTCTCCCAAATGAAATATGGTTGTATTGTTCCTGGCTCCTGCTGTACTTAGGGTTTAAAAAAAAAAAAAAAACTGCAGCTGGACTTTTGCTGATAATCGTTATGGTGATGAATGACCCAGAAATTTTTTTCTTTTTTTTTTCCTTTTTTTCCAAGAATTTCCTCAGATCTGTAGTTTTTTCATAAGGCTCATGTTAAAAGTGGTTTTGACTTTGCACATTCAGTAGGATCCTTTCAGTCTAGTTTTTCCTGCACGTTGATAGTGTTTCTTCTCATGACTTCCCAGGAGTTTCATGAAACACAATTAAGAAAATAAGTTTTATTAATTGAAGGGAATAAATTTTTAATTGGAGGGCATCACTCCTGTGCCCTATGGGCACAATGTAATAGGGTTATCTGACTGTTTTTGGCCTTACGTAGTGTCATGGACATTCTTCAGGACATTTGGTGTGTAATTTACGTCTATGTCTTCCTGTTTTAACGGAACAAGTACTTGTTTTCCAGCCATTTAAGAAAGCAGTTACTGTATCAGTGGGAAATAAAATCAGAGCAGTAAGCTTTTAGAAATCAATGCAGTTGTTACTTAAGAGATCAATTCTTGTGCAGCGCAGACTGTCACTGAAACTTGGAGAGCTCTTCCCAAGTGTTAATCAAGCCATTGCAAAATCAAAACGGGCTCTGATGGTACCATGTGGTGTACAAATGTGAATTTCTCTTGAGTAAGGAATTGTATAAGAAACATTTTCATTTTGTTTAAATTTTATATGTAAAGTGTTTCAAGAATAGCAAAGGGGGGGGGGGGAGCTGCAAACTGATAAGATCCAACTAGAAAACTGTTCTTATTTGAAATTCTTTCTTTAAGATATTGTGTGTGATAGAGATCACTTTATAATTACAGTTTTGCTGTGTGAACATGCATGGCTGTTCTGCATTACCATTTCACTGATATTAACATGTCTGCCTTGGAGTTTTCTGAGTCTGCAGTTGTCCTTTTTTGCAAGTGCTTTTTGAGGACTTCCAAAAGTTCTTTTAGAGTAGATGATACAAATTCTTTAACTGCAAATAACTAAAAGCAGAGCCTGTAGGTTTTGGTTAGCAGTTAAACCTGCAAAATAACTTCATTTTTCTTAATCTTGGTACAGTCATACCTTGTCTCGTATGACTAAACCATGTTTTTATTGCAGTTAACATAGACATGCTTTGCTTCTACGTCATCAGAACGAGGTTTTACTGCAGCTCCGTTACCAGCCAGCTTCCTCATACACGTGGATGGACGCCCGTAAAACTCCACTGTGGTCTGTGCTTGCTCCAAATGTGCACCAGTGCATGGCAGGGCTAGTTGCTAAAAGTGTGGATGTCACATCAAAGTGCGGTTGGGGGCAGGGACTTCCTGTCAGGTGATTTGCAGAAGACCCATGTTCATGCAAATTAAGACAGATCTTTGCTATATAAGAGCATTTTTTTTCTCCCCTCTATCAGTTCTGCAAGGAACCAGCCTAGGGCACTGAGTTGTGTGCAGGCTTGTGTTACCATGTGAGGTGGTTGCTATCTTAAAAGAATTTTTCAGACTGAGCAGCTTGAGAAATTAATGAGGCAACTGAGTGAGAACTTAGGTTTTTCCAGCATCCTCTATCTGCAGCCTGTCCTAATGGAAAAGTGGCCTGCAGATAGAAGAGATACTCCGCAACTTCTGAAACTAACCCTGATTTGGAAAGGTACTGCCTGACCACTTGCCATCTTTTCTGTCCAGGAAGAGGAAAAAAGGAAAGCGAAGGAGGAAGAGGAGAAGAGAGAATATGAAGAGTACCTGAAGCTGAAGGAGAGTTTCGTAGTTGAAGAGGAAGGAGTTGAAGAGTCAATGACAGAGGAAGAGGTACGTTATGCAGCAGCTTTCTTCTTGTGTGTTAAACTCGCATAATCCATACCATGTTGTATCTTGTAAAAGGCACTTGGAATTGGGAGTTGGCCAATACTTTTTGGTTTTAAAGGCTAAATTGTGTACGTGGCACTTTAACCTGAAATATTTCCCAGGGAATGTTACAATTCTTCATTCCAGAATCTACATGTTAGTTCGAAGTGCTCTGGGTTAAGTGCTCTCTCAGGTGCTCTGGGTTATATATTAGAAACTGTATCAGAAAAAACATAGAAAACCTATGGTAGAAAGCTGCATATTTTGTGTTGCAAAAAGTTGCACTGGTTGATAGTATTTTAAGTACTACATAACGCTCTAGTGCGCTGCTCCTGCGGCTGCCAGACGTGGTGCCTGAGATGTGATACGAACAGAAGAGCCCAGCAAATGTGAACAAGTTCAGCTCTTGTGGGAGGCAGCGTTCTCGTTCACAGTGTGCCCGAGAGGAAACCTGTTAGATGTTAATTTAGTGCTGAAGTGGCACTGGGGTTGCAGCTGCCAAATTTGAGCTGTCCACAACTCCATTAAATTCTGTGTATGTCGCAGGTGTGTATTCATTGCTTTCCCTGCTCTGCTGATGTGACCCTTTCGAATTGAATGGGGTCCTTAGTGTGACAGAAAGGCTTGTAATTAGTCAACACAGCTTGGCCTCAGTCACAGGTTCTCACCATGTTCCCCAGGCCATTAACACATTAACCCTTGCAATGTTCCCTGCTTTGTGCCAGGGTTAATGCAAAGAAATGGGAGATTTTCAGAGTAGTAGGGAACAATTAAATGCCTAGCTCTTACTGAAAGATCCTTCCAAAATGTGCCCCTATCCTCTATGTTTCCTATCCAAAATCTACTAGCTGCGAGGACTTAATAGAGGGAGGAAAGCATGGTGAAAAGATACTGTTCCACATTTTCATTAATGAAGTGTGCCCAATTTAACACTATAGAGACTGCTAGAGGATCAGATTATCACTAAAATTTACATTGGCCCATTTTAGATTCTCTTCAAAGCTAGAATGTCTCCGTTGGTTGTTCCTGTAGCTACCTGTTAGAGAGAAATGAATCTTCCTGTATGTGGAGCAAAGAAGGTCATTCCTCCCTCACAAGAGTATCAGAAGATCTCTGGGTTGGGGGGGGTGTGGTTAGTTTTTTTAATAGTACATGTTCAGAAAGTGTTCTTCAAAAAACAGCCCTGAGTACATAGTTAATTTGGGACACTAACTTTGCGAAAACGGCAAGGTACCCTTCTGCTTTGTACCAGATAATGTACCGGAACATTTTGGTATCCTGTTACCCTGGCTTGCTCTGCCATGTGTTGCTGAGGCTAGTGTGCTCAAATTGGTACTGCAAGTTAAGGGGCTGGATGCAAAATTGAACAGGTAATTAAGGCTGATTTGATTTCCAGGGCTGCAGAGTAACTTGATCGCCTGTTAACCTCAGTGCACATTGTTTGCACTGCCTTTGAAAGCTGAGCCACTTTTATTAAAATGCCTGATTTCAGGTGCGTAGCTTTGAATGTGGCTCGAGCTTCCACATGTGCTGTGCAGCTGTGCTGTGCTTGGCCATCTGCACGAGCTCTCTCCTGAGCTGCTCTGTGCTTTGCCTCTGCTCAGAAACATCCTCGGTGCGTGTAACTGAATGCACAGTGCACAAAGGCGCCCAGATGTGGCTGTTTCAGGTTATGTATGATGTGAAGAATAAGTATTTGCTGTAGGACTTGCTTTCAGAAGATACAAGTGGTGTTTGAGCTCTGTCTCAGAAAATGCCCAGCATAAATGTATGTTAAAATTAAATCCAGCGTTCTTTTCTGTTCAAACTCTCCCGTGTCTGTGTAAATTTAGGATTGCAAGCTGTTTTGTATACAAGTTAAACATATTTTTATAATTTTTATTCTCAGCAAATTGATGATGCATGTAGTGTTTAGTAATTTAAAATAATAATTATTTTCCTTGCCGTATCCAGTCTCGAAGCTTTCTAATGGAATTTCTGGAATATGTCAAGGTAAGTGACTGCTGGTCTTTTTCTCCTCCTTCTCTACTTATTAAATTGTGTAAAATGTCTTTGTCAAAGAGCAGAGTCACGGAAAGAAGGGAAATCTTTGCTTCCTTTTTAGTTTGCTTAAATGACCAGCAAGTAACAAAAGGGATGCCTTGGGTAAAGTCTACCTGAGTTACTTAACCATGTGTGAACACGTCCATCATTGTTAAAATGGTTTCTAATTACAGGTGTATCTTCATTCTTGGTAGGACTGTAGTCTTTTACCTAAGCCCTGTGCCTGGTGAATCACACATGAAATTTATGAATGGAAACGTGTGCTGTTGGTTTCTGGGTTGGAGATGTTCAGGCTTTTTTGTCTGTGAATGTCAACTACTGAATTAAATCTATAAAACAGAATTTCTGCCTCTCAGCTCGGCACAGATGAGAACTGCTGTACCTGTATGTGATCTGCTCTGCAAGATATGTTTGTGTCTGTTTGAAATGCTGGCTGCCTTTGTAAGGACCACTAGAGCTTTTTACATGATTTCTTTTCTTGCTTTTCTCCTTGCAATTAACAGTGCTTTCTTAATGTTTAGAAGGGGTAATTACAGAGGAAAAAAATCATTTGTCTTCAGCAAGATGTGTTAGTCTTTCTTTCATGTTGTTGTATGGTTATTGAAAAGTTGTGGTGTGTTTGGAATTCTCTGCACTTCTGAACTGTAGGAGCAAATGTTTCTTCTTGCATTATTGCTGTGTCAAAGTTCGAATGCATTTTTCTTAGCCTAACATAACTACCATTAATCCCAGTTAATCCTTTTCTACCTTTATTGGAAACCAGACTCAGCCTGTCAATTATTACACGTGTGGAAGGTGTTGGTGGAGTTGGTGCTTCTCTTTGTTGCTGCAGCCTCACTGAAAAGAGCAGTGATTCAATAACCGAGGCCCCGATGTGAGGTGGTCAGCTCAGATCGGAGCCACCAAACATGGATCAGAGAGCTGAGAATAAGTTGGAATAGCCATGGGTAACGCTCAGCTCAAGAGCGGAAATAAAACCCTCGTGTGAAGATAAGTCATCAGACGGTAGATGTAATTTTGGAGCCATTTGGTATTGTCTTCCGCAGAAGCCAGAGAGATTTCTTTGAAAGAGATCCCTTTGGAAAAGACTTACTTTTCTGAGACTTGGCTGAGAAGGGGAGTTTGAAAATGGCCACACCTGGTAAGCACATCCTCTATTTCAGTTGCTAACTGTGCGGATGGTCTGCATGGTATGACCCTCAGCTTAGGGTCCACGAAGGCTTTTAAGATACCACCAGCGGCTAAGGAAAGTCTTATTTTTTTTGTTTGTTTGTTTTTATTTATTAAATTAAACAAGCTGCTGTGGGTTAACAATAGGTGGAACAACAGGAGATTTCCATATCCTGATCATCTGCTGCTAAAATGAGGTTGATTTCTTAAGGATAATGCTGTAGGGTCTGGTTCTGCACGTTGCTCTGGTAGTTTTGTTGGATGGAACAGATAAGTCACAGAAGTCTCAGTTCAGTGTTTGAACATATGCACAGTTTTCTATTAGTCGCTTGACGTCAGAGAAGTTAAGCATGGGCTGAAGAACCTAATTCAGAATGCGCTTTAGCACCTGATTTGCCACATAGAGATAAGGTGCAGAACTGGGGCACTGCTTTCTTTTACAAAATCTATTAGTTTTTTTTTTTAATAATCATGAAAGTATACTTAATATATAGACCATATTGCCCTCATCTTCTGTCCTATTCACAGAAGTTGTTGACTTGCATCTAAAAGCAGTGCCAAGCTGCTAGCAGCTGTCTGTAAGACTTGCAAATTAAAAGAGCAGTTGCTACTTAAAAAATAAGATTTAATTTAGCCATTCTGTTCGAGTAATCCAAAGTTACAGCTTGACGACTCTGTTCTCGGAGGAGCAGAATAACCAACCTTTATTTTTTCTAGCAATGCTGTAGCTGCACAGGGTGCACCTCGCAGACCAGCTGTCTGGGTGCTGCCAGCCCTTGGAAGGGAATCGAAGTGGGCAGTGGTTGAAGAGTAGCAGAGCAGTTCCCTTGCTGGGAGTGCTGGTTCTAGCCCAGAGAGATACGAGCTTGCACTTGGTCCCTGTTTTCACCTAGTTTGAACAGTGCTCATATCTCTGAGCACTTCTGAATAATAGCCCATGAATTAAAACAGAGAACACCTTTCAAATATACTGAAAAGGGAATAGGAAAGAACCCAGAAACTTTACCCCTTCCTGTTTCTTAAAAAAAAAAAAAAAGAAAAAAAATCCTAAAATTACATGCATTTAGTAAAATATGGGTGCCTACATATTGCCCATTGCCCTCCAGAAGCTAAGCCTCTCTCGAGGATGTGAGGAGAGTGGCGAAGGGTTTTGCTGATTTGGGATCTCGCAGTGTGACTGCTGCATTTCAGAGCACATGTGTGCTCCTAATGCCACCCTGTCCTCTGGGTCCTTTCTACAGTAGCATCTGTCTTAGAGAGCTCCCAACATATTTGGTTGTTGGGGATGAATACTTTAAGTGAAGGCTTCAATCCTGTTTTTCTTGCTTAATGTGTTTTTGCACCCCTACCCTTCTAAAAGAAGATGTGACGAATCTTGGCAGTTCCCAGCTCTGAGAACTGAATTCCATGGACTGGTTCCAGTTCTGTATGTTCAGTCCATGGTATTCAGTTCTCTAGCTTGGCTGTATCGAACTTCACAACTACTGTGTCTGTGTGTGGCTTATTGCTTTCTCTTCTTGTTTTGTTAATGAAAAAGGACTCATCTATTTCAGTCTCTTTAGTTCTTCAGCATCTTTCCAGGGTGCTGTCAAGGTCAGAAACGAATGCATTTATTACTTGGAAGTATTACATGCATTACCATAAGTGTAACTCACATAGCTATAGACACACATCTCCTAGGAGTATAGTATGGAAAAACAACAAAATACATTTCAGCAGTTTTATATTTTCAAAATTCCTTGCAAACAGTGTCACGTCTTTTTACTGTATCTAGAAGGATGAGCTTCTAAAACTCTTGCAGATCAGGAAACAGGAACCAGGTAGCTCCAGTCCAGTGCACCAGCTGTTTTCTTTGCAGTGCTGTGGAGTTGCAGAGAAGCACAAAACCAGATTCAAGCAGTGGCTGCAGTGCCCTGGCTGAGCAAGGCTGCAGTAAGAGGCTCTTTCAAAACCCAAATGAAAAGTTGGAATTCCAGCTTCTGCTGCTGTTCTCTGAGATCATTGCAGTGCTCACACAGAAGCATCCTAGCTGTGCAATTCTTATGTTGACAGTTTTAAAAAGATACTCACTTGCCTGGGAAGATTACTATGGCATTAATATGTATGACATTAGCAAAACAGAGGGAAACGCTGAAAGCTGCAGAAAATATCATGTATGCACACTTAAGAGGTATTTTTCAAGATCTCTCACACAGAATGAGGTCTTGCTAAAGCATACTGGAAATGAGAGGTCGCGCTGAGAAATTCAGGTGCCGGAAGAGCAGTGTCATGGCTGTTTAATACGCCAGTGCTCTTACTGTCCTCATAAGGTAAGAAGTGGTTCAGGAGAACCAGTGGCAACTGTATTTCAGTCTTCCCTTACGTGGGCCAGCACGTTCGGTCTTTACACAGAGCAAAATGGTTTAAGTAATGCAAGTTAGGGTTTGTTTGTTTGTTTTCACCAAAAAAAAAGCGCTTTCTAGGAACAGTAAGTTAGAACAAAAAGCACTACTTTTCCAATTGAATGCATTCGCTTTTTATTTGGTGATAAAAAAAAAAAAAAAAAAAAAACATAATTTAGCTGCATTTAACTCTTTCTTGTTTCCATAGAAAGCAAAAGTAATTCAGCTGGAAGATTTGGCTTCTCATTTGGGCTTACGAACACAGGTAAGCACAGTGTTTGGGGGTGCATGTACAAGTGCTGAGTCTGGAAGTTTCTAGTTTTGAGAGAAAGTAGCAACACAGGGTAATTTCCAAGCAGATTTCTCATCCCTGCAGTAAATGCTTGGATTTAGATGAACTTTATCAAAATGAGCCCTAAAAACATAGCCATTCATCAGAGAAGCACAGAGACCGCAGGAGATCCTTGTCCTGCAAGGTTATTGCAGTGGAAGGTGCCCAGTCTGCCTCTTGCCCAGATCCTTGCTGGCTAATGCAGCTAGCTGTGTTTTCAGATCTGGTAAGTGGGCAGGTCAAGGGACTTGAGAATCAAGAGTGGAGCTAGAAGACAGCTCAGATGCTGACTGGGTAACTGCATCGTGGTTTTTATGTTTGCAGTAAGATATGAAGTACTTTGTCTCGAATCTGCCTCTCTGGCTATTCCTTGTTGCTCTTGATTTCCTGCTTATTAGAATTTATACGATTTTTGCTTTCTTTGGTGTGTTGCTTGAGAATACTGGTCTTCTCAGCAGCATTTAGAGCCTCTCCTCTCAAAGTGAGCTCATGATGTGATCTCTCTGCTCCTTTTTTCCCCTCTGTCCTCTTTTCTGTTTGCTCCATGTTTTGTGTTTAGACTCTGCAGTTTGAAGTAGTCATGGATTTTGTTTGTTTTTAACTTTGAGCACATTTGAAATACTTTGTAAATGGATTTTTGTTGTTCTGAACCCAATCTGATATTGGGCTGCATCTTCACAGCAGTGTGCACTGATAGAAATCCAAACTTCTATCCCCCTACCTAGGCCTTATAACCAGCACTTCATTTAAGTGAGGCAGTTCAGGGAGTTGATGTAGTAGAAATTGCAGCTATAGCTGTTTTTTTGCAGTCACATGAGTGCAAAGAAGGGAGAGAGGCAGGACTGTAAGAACCTAAGCTTAGATACTAGCTTAAACTGTAGCGGAACTGCATGCTTGGTGTGATGACAGCGTTACTCAGGCACAAATTCCTCTTTGGAGTGGTAGAGGACACCTTAGCTCAAGGGAAGGGGAGAAAAATCAGGAAGAAAAAGCAAAGCTTTGGAATATACTCAGTTTAGCTGGGTTCTTGGAGAAGTCATCAGAAGACTTTATGGCACTACCTTGTTGCATTGGCACACCACAGTCTTCTCCTGCGAAGATGCATGTAGCTTCCTTCTTTGAAATAGTTTTGTAATAGCCATAAGTTCCACATTAGTCTCTTTTGTGGGTTTGGAAATTGGAGATGCTTGCTCTATTCTCCTGGACCCAAACTATTTCTGACAAAGAACTTAACTGCATCCATCTGTATGGAGGTGCTGATGTGAATTCTTCACTGTAATACTTATTGCTGACACATTCAATGTGAACTTAGATCTCTAGTGTGTCTGAACATGTGAATTTTTTTATCCTTTTCTTAAACTGTTGATTTTTTTTTTTTTCCTTTCTGAACAGGATGCAATTAACAGAATCCAGGACTTGATGGCAGATGGCACTTTAACAGGTGACAGACAAAACACTGGGAGACTTTGTTTAACGGGTGGATAGGCAGTGCAGAAAACATCTTAACTATTTTAAGGGGAGATTCTCAATGTGATTTCTATTTAAAAAAGTAGAGGATCCCAGCAGGACATGATCAGTAGATGTATTACTTATCCCTGCTCCATTTCCTGTTGTGAAACCTTTCTGTTTAATGCCACCGTTATGTAGGTGGTTGCTCCTGTGATGCATTAGACAAAGTTTTGGGCTAAATGTCCATAACAGTGCAGGAGCTGGCTTAAGCCCTGCGTATAGTTTAAGCCCTGCTTTAGATGTTGCTGAGCAATGAGGTGCAAATGATGTCCTCCAAATTGCTAACTTGAAAAAACCCGCATGGTTGTTTTGAGTGGTTTACAAGTCTGCTTTAACGATGTTTTGTCTAAAGCCAGTATCGTGCCTGTGGGGCAAGCAGACATTGCGGAGTGGCCCCAAACTGAGCCCTCTAATGAGTGCCTTTTCCTGCCCGTGCACCCTGTGCAATCGAAGCTGGAAAGTTAACAGGGTCGGAGCACATGGACTCTTTCCTGCCTGAACAAGCTGTGTGTTTCACTGCTTTCTGGGGATGGCCACTGCAAACATATTTACAGACCTGGAGGTTGTTTGCAAGCCGTGACCAAGTGTCCTGGTGGGTACATTTGGATATCCATCTGAGTGACCTAAAAGCGGTCTGAACTGGGACATGAGCGAGGGTACTGTCCTAGCTGCGGTTGTGGCCTTACCAGTCTGCCAACTCTCTGCCTCTTGCACTTGGTCTTGTAGTGTGTTGGCAACAGAGTGTGCTGTTCACACTGCTGATGGAGCCACTGCAGTTTGGAATTGGAGCTTCATTGCCTTCCAGAGGATAACTTGGAATGACCAAGCTAGGCTCCACTGGAGCTCCCACCTCTCTGCCTCAGCAGGTTGCCTGGGCCCAGAACATTAATAGCAGGACTATATTTTTAATGTAGCAGTTTCGATACTCCCAGATTAGCTATGCCCAGTGGCGGGTTAAAAAAAAAAAAAAAAAAAAAAAAAAAAAAAAAAAAACACAAACAAAAAAAACCATGCCCGGGAGAAGCCAGGGTGCTCTCATGCCTCTTAGCTTGAGCCTGGCTTCCTCCGGGGCAGCTGCAGTGTGTGGGACCGGGGACGTTGCTGCAAGCTCTGCTGCCCGCTCCTCCCTCTGCACACGCAGGGACACCTCGGCGGGAGCGGGCGCTGAGCTCTCCTCGAGACACGGGCCTGCTCAAAAGGTAGCCAGAGGTTTGTATAGGAAGCGAGGGCTTGCAGCATCTGGTAGGGTAGCAGGAGGCAAGTACTCCTCCTCTAAAGGCTGGATTTTTTGTTACGTGTTAGTGTGACTCAACTCATCCTGGGAGAGAAGACTTCAGCAGTGATCTAAGGCTAGATTTTATTTAAAAAAAAAAAAAAAAAAAAAAAAAAAACAAAAAAAAACACACACAGAAAAATCCATTGCTTTGCTATTTTCTGAACCAGACTAGTCTTACTGAAGTGCTCGGGTATTGTCCTAGTCCTGTGCAAAGACCTGACAGTAGAGATGGAAGCCGAGGCCTCACTGCTGGCATATTCTTCTGCCTGCCCTGGGTATGAAATGCAACCTCAGCAATTTAAACCTTCCTTCCAGAAGAAGTGGCTCTGAAGTGGTTGATGCCTCTTGGGACTTGAGAAGAGCCAAAGTGCGGATTCCTAAGCCCTCTCTTTTCTCCCTTGTAGGTGTGATTGATGACAGAGGGAAGTTCATCTACATTACCCCAGAGGAGATGGCTGCGGTGGCTCGCTATATCAAGCAGAGAGGACGGGTCTCCATCGCCGAGCTGGCCCAAGCGAGCAACTCCCTGATCAACCTCCAGCCTGAGAGCGGAGCTGTCGCTCAAGCGGTGGCATGAAAGTGCAGCTTGAAACACAGCACGAGTTTAGCCTGGTAGCGAATAAGCTACGTAATTAAAAACAAACAAAAACCCCAACCCATTCACAGTTACTTCAGATAAGGCACATTTTTAAGCATTATCTGCAAGACTTTGCTGAAGTTTTGCTTTTGAGTCTGTGAGAGTTGATATAAAATTGGACTTTCATTTATACAGCAGATACTAGTGAAGAATTTGCAGCTCAACCACTCTGCTGTGCCTGTACCCCAGAAATTGCAGCAATTTGTGCCTAGTTAGTCTTTTTTTTGTCTTGGCAGGTAGTCCCACGTGAACATCCCAAGCTTCTCGTTTTTTCCAGGTTCCTGTGTTGGCAGCGAATACGTCAGGTCCTGATTGCATTCAGCCTTCTCCAGGCTTGCTCTGAACATGCTGAGCTGAGGAATTTAGTGGCAATGATGAATACAGCCTGGAACAATAGGTCTGTGGGGATGAGGCTTGCAGATTGTGTCTTCTGCATCAGCATTGGGAGGGCATAGGAAAAAGAAAATAAAATTTGCTCTTAATGAAATGATAAAACCTTAGGGAGTGCCTGTTGGGAGAGCTTTCAAAGGCAATTTCAGCAAGCTTTTGCCATATAAGCGCTTTTGCCATATAAATAACCATTTGGTTTGATTTGTATAATACCAAAAGTTTGCTTGCGGCCAAGCTGCGATTATGTCTATTGCCAAAAGACACAAACATCTCCAGGAAAAAGGCACATTCCCCTAATTTGCTGTGCAGGCCAGTTCTGCTGATACCAGCTGGATTCTGAAGGTTCGTTACAGCTCGGTGAGCCTCAAGGTCTCAGCCCCCTGTGTTTAATAATCTTAAAGAGAGAAAGGCCAATTTGGGGGACTGTGAATCACACAACTAATGTTACAAGTAAGTGATCACTAATATATTTTGTAATTTTAGAGCCCAGTTTATTTCCTGCCTAGGAAATACTTGTTTTCTAATAGCCTTGTTGGTGCTTTGTTATTTTTTCCATTCTGGAATGAACAGAATCTATCAGGAAATACAGCAGCGGGGTGAGAGCTGGGCTGATTTTGTCTATGCCAACTTAGAGGTGAATTGACTTGTGTCATCAGGGAGAGGAGATGGCAATAAAAGAATGGGAGGAAGCAGGTTTTCTGTGTAACCTCTGCGCTGCTGCTGAATGTGCAGGGTGACAGTGCAGGAGCAGTGTAAAAATCAGCATGTCTGGGGTGCGCTGCAAGACACTTACCAGCAAAGTGGTTTCTTGGTGTTTGAGGCTTATCTCTAAATTATTCAGAATTTGATTTTTCCCCTTTGTCTTGTTGGTGTTCTATCCTGGAGTATTCTTGTAGTAAAATAAATTTTCTTGAAAGAATTGCAGAGTTTTGAGTTTGTGAGTATTTTTGATGCACGAAGGTGTGTTATAATAGAGCTGCACTATAGAGTCCGCTGTATCTGTCAAAGGCCAAAGAAAGCCCATTAAATCCACTGCACTACAGGGTGCACTCGTGATTTCTGTGAATGCAGCAGAAATACAAACGTGGGCACTGTGCAGTGCGAGCCGCTTCTGCTCCGCTTGTGCAACCGCAAGGGCACAGAAGTCTCCTGTTTTTTTCATGGGACAGCTTCTGCATCGTGGTTCTCCAGGGATGTCCCATCTTCAAAGCTTCTTCTAGACACTGCTTAGCTAATCAGTCACGTTTGGTCTGGTGATGTCCCCTGCATGGAGTGTCTGTGTAAAGTTCTCCATACTGTCAAACTAGTTACCGAATCTCTTATCGTAGCATTCAGGTGTTTGAGGCTGCTGCCTGGGAATTAATATCCTGCACAGCTGTGGCAATAGCAGCTAAAATGTGCTTTAAGTGCAATGTGCCACGTCTAGATAAGTGAAGTAAAGTCAAGTGCGTCAAGGCCTGAGGTTTCAGGGCACCTGTGGAACCTCCTTGTGCTGCTGCTGCTCTGGGCATTGGTTTGGGGGTTGCGTTATTTCTTGGCACTTGCGATGTGCGGCATTACTGTTACCTTAAATGGTGCAAAACCGGTTAGTTAACAGAAGTGAGAGTTCACGCAGCTGCCTGCTGAGAGCAGCGTGTGCCATCTGCTTTTAGCCCTCTGCACCTTCGTTGGGCCAAAATGTATGTTTCGTAATACGAACACTGTCCACACCAGCTCGTTACTGGAGTTTTACAGGGTTGAGGCAAAGCCAAAACTGCTATTTGTGGTTCACTGACGGGTCATGGAAAGACAGGCTGAAATGTGCCATATGAAGGAGGTTTGTGTGAGCCAAAGTCATGGTCTGCTGGAGAGCTGTAATGATAACAGGTGCCGAAAAAGTGCCTCTCGCCAAAGCTCCTCCTTTGAAAGCTGAAGGAGGGAGTGTCTCCATAGCTTGTAAAGCCCCAAGGCAGTCAGACCGAGTATTTGCACGTGGGATATGGAGCATGAAACAGACTGGTTGATCTTTGTGCACCAAGTCTGTCTTTCATGTTGTCTGCCATAGTGGGAGACTAGTTTTAGCCTCTGAGTTTCTCCTTGTACCTGACCCTGTTCTTGTTGTTTATTTGGGTTGTGCAGTTGTGTGGAAAATTCCAGTAGGTCCTTGTCCTGGCTTGGAAGCTAAGGGTGAAAAAGCAATCACTGATTCAGCTTTGACCACGCTGTAATGCCAGGTGAGACATCAGCTACTGGTCTGCAGTTCTGAAGCCTGGTCCTGCCTGGCTTCCTCCCAGCCCCCCCATCTGTACAACGTGGAACCAGACTTAGGCTCCCACAAAAGACACACGCAACAAGAAATGGATGTGGAATTGCATGGGAATGGAGAGACCAATGACTTAGGAGGAAAACGGGTGAGATGAAGCAGTGTAGGCTTGTAACTCTTCTGGCTTATGAAAATTTAGGCAGAAGCAACCTGTGATGGGCCGTGGAGATGCGGTTTCGTTTGGTCCTGCTCTCCAAAGGGCAGCTAAGCAGAGCCCAGGCCTGCAGGTGCTGTGGGCAAACGGGGATTGTCCTTTGCCCTGCAGGTCCAGTCAAGCTTGATGCCTCAGGCTATGGCGCATGAAGCTGTAACCAGTTTTTCTATGGGAGTTAGGGGTGGTTTTTCTGAGCATCTGCACCCAGATTCAGAGCAGCCAGGAGAGAGAGCTTCACATCTTGACTAGAATTACCCATTTGTTGGGCCATTTGTTGGGTTGTAAAGAAGCCTTCTAACACTGAGCCACCTCTCAGATGTGTATGTGAGCTTCCTCCAGCAGAAAAACTAAGATTTGCCCCACTAACCAGTACGGTGACCTGCCCCATGCGATACCTGGTACAGCAATCTATGCCTGATGCAACCAACAGCTCAAAGAATAGCCAACGTTTTCAGAAAGTTTCTCACGGATATTTTTGCAAGCGTGCATTAGCTATTTGCAGCTTATGAATAAGAACCCGTCTGCTGTACATGGCTAAGCACTACCAAGGATGCTGTGCCGGATGCAAATCAGTCATCAAAATTAGCTTTGGGCTAGGACAGCTCGGTCAGCTCACCCTCTTCACAAGAGCACACGACAAGTTCTGCATTTTGCTTCCTGGTGCTTTGTCCAAACCCTTCTAAAGGTCGGAGCATTTTTCTATTCTTCGTCTTTCTCCAAAAAAAAAAAAAAAAACCCAAAAAACTATATTTTCAGTTAAATGCTGCTCTTGTATTCTTGTATTATGCAGCATTTATCACTGTGCTTTTCTCCTTTCTCTCTGAACTAGTACAAGAGCTCTGAGGTTCTCCGGGTGTACATGGAAGGAATAATAATAATTACTTGCTCATCGGAGAGAGCTTGTCCTAATTTTCCCATTCTGCCTCAAGGCAGAGGACAAAAAAATTAAATTCAAAACCTTGCCTGTATCACGCAATGTGAGGGCTAATCGAGGAAAATGCAAACTTTTTTCCCCCCATTCATCTCAGTGGAAGAGCGGAACAGCTGCCCAGAGCGTACTCAGTCTGAAGCAGTTGTGAAGCGTAAAAAATGTAAAAGCAATAAATATCACAACTTTTCTTTCTTTTTTTTTCTTCTTCTGCTTCTGATTTGATATTTAGAGCTTTGTGGTTCCCAGCTTGTCTCAGTAACCATGGATACCAGCAAGGGATCCTTCTTTAAAAGAAGAATAAAAAACGAGATTGTGAGTGGATCTTTAGGAACATGCTAAATATCACAAGATGGTGATGAATCAGAGCTGCAATATTCCCCTCCGAACAGAAGCTGCTGCATTCTGGGCTTGCAGATTGTTGCTTTAGCACCCCAAGCGATGCCGAGCGCTCACGCTGCTACGCGGCTCAGCTCCAGCATCCCGGCAGTGAGTCCTAAGGGTCTCCAGGAGAAGCTCTGGGCCTGGAGCACGGTGCCGGTGGGAACTGAATCCATTCTGTCTCCAATGGTAGAACTATGAAAGTCAAGCAAGGGCAAAGTTTCCCTTCCTGCCCTAAAGACAAAGGAGCATTTTTAGGACCTTGTGTGGCTGCATCTAGTTCATAAAACGTGCAAGAACCCGTCGTTGGTTTGGTGGTGAGATAGAGGAAGCACTCCAGATTTATTTGGTGGCCAGTAACCCAGCTCAGTTCCCTTCTGAGTCACTGAGCTGCGCGTCCCTTTCTCGGGCCAGCTCAGCCTACGGGTGCTGCCATTGCACGTAGCATCAGGAGAAGCTTCTGCTGGCTGAATCATAGACTCATTGTGGTTGGCAAAGACCTTCAAGATCAAAATTGCCTTGACCAGCCCATCAGCAAGGAGAAAAGTCAGTTCTAGGACTGTGGCTTCACTAAGTGCTGCTCTGCTGAGGACCTGGCCCAGGAATCTCTTGGGACCAGCATCAACCTGGGCTTTTCAAGTCATTGCATTTTCAGTGCAGCAGACAGATGAACTAAGACTCTACAGAGAGGGAAGTTGGGTTGTAGACCAGCCGGTCCCGTGAATGACTGTAACTTTACTTGGTACGTGTGGGAGCTTGTGCAGGTCTCGAACAGTGGCTTTAATGCTGCAGGAGAAAGGTCTCTTCAGGGTTCTGAAAGCAGGACCAAAATGGTTAGAGACGACCATAGTTTATGCTCAGAGATGAGCTGTATACAGCTGCAGGGGGACGGGTAGCTCCTCCTAAAGCTCCTCTTGCCCAGAGGGGTCACTGCAGATGAAAGAAACTTCTGTCCCAAAAGGAAACCTCTGCCAGCATCAAATTAAGGTCAAGGGACAGAGCAGGGAGACGGCCTCGTTTCTGCCTGGCAAGGGACCCTGTGCCAGGAGCAGCTGGTACCGCAGTCGTGTTTCTCCTCACGCCCACACACACGTCCTGCTGGTACGTTTGAATTGCCCCATGCCAGAAGAGCTGGAGCCCCAGCTCTGCCAAAGGGGAGCGCAGGAGATGCTGCCTCCCCCTCCGCCCCAGTGCTGTGGGGCAGCTCAGGGTGCCCAGTGTCCCGATGTTGCTCTACAGCCGGGGCATCTTTTCCACCTGCCTTCTTTAAAGAAGCTGCTTGAGCCAGAAGACTCAGACCCTACTCGAGCCTCCTTTGATTATTGTTTCTCAATAACTTATTTTAGAAGGTGATGGTGGGTACAAGCTGGGGGGTGGAAAAAAAGCTGTTCCTAAACATAGCTGTGTCAGCACCGGCTTCTGGTTTATTTTTTTTTTCTGAATATTGCTAAATCTCTGTTGTTTGTGGGTTCCTTTACTTTTTAGCACTGTCCTGAGTTAGGGGCTTTATAGCATGAAGTAGACAAAATAGCAGCTGTCCTCTATATAGGGGTAACAGACTGCATTGCACAACTATCTAATTAGTTAAATGACCCCGTTATACCCCCCATTTAAAGGTGTTCAATACAGAAATGATTTCGGGCCATTAGCAAAAAGCAATTCTGCCTTTCAGGCCAAGCTGTTCATTATGGGATCAATGAGCTGCGGAAAACCCGGGTTGCATCTCACCGTGGCCGCCCTCCACGAGACCCGAGACCCGAGCTCAGCCCATGCCATGAGACATCCCGGCCCGGGACGCGCCTCGCCTTTCGTCCAAGGGAGCCCCCGCAGCCCGAGGTTCCTCCGTCTTGTCTGTAGCGGCCGCTTTGCCCTGCGGGCTGGAGCCTCCGGGCTCTGTGGGCCGCCCGCTTTGTAAGAGAGATGAGAGGAGGCTGGAATCTGCAGAGAAGCAGCTCTAGGTCATAGCGATGCTCGGCCACGGCTTCCCGTTGTCCGGCGTTGCCTCCGCACACAGAGCTGAACCTCAAGCCCATCCCCTCCCGCTGCCACATTTACACGTTATCCTGTGCTACCTCCGGCCTTTCTTGCTGCCTCTTCCATCAGGGCACCGCGGGTGCTGATAGCTGGTTCAAGGTTTTTTTTACTTGTGGTTGTTTCCAAGCCATTGATTATCCCCCAGTTGACCTCATCAGCCCTTTGGGGTCTTCCCAAAAGGTTCAGTACAGGGGAAAACTTGGTCAGGGCTAGCCAAGGACATCCTGCATCTCATGTTGGGCCGAAGCAGCGGCTGGGCAGGCTGGGACATGATTTGGCCATTTCAGTGTCTGTTCTGCAGATCGTCTTCTGATTTGGGGAGCTTCAGCAAGTCAGATGGCGACAGGTGAGGGCTGGGAGGCCTGCTGGGGTCCAAGCGGCATGATGCGACTTGTCCAAGACATCTCCCAAGCAGCGGTGCGGGTGCTTTTCCTAAAACACCCCCCGCGATCCGCACCTCATCCAGGAGATGGCAGCAGCACATTTCGCATCCCACCCGTGTCACATTCCTATGGCAACCCCAGTGAAGCATCCCCAAGAGCCGGAGGGCGGCCATAAGGTTAGGGAAAGAGCCATTGCTTCCCAGCACCCAGCCTGCGGCTCAGCTTCACTTGGCTTGGCTGGGGAAACATGGAAAATGGTCCATCTACTTCATTCTTTGCCCTGCATCCCAGTGAAGTAACTGAGGTGGTGAACAGGATATTTTGGTTGAACTGATCAGGGCAGCGTCACTTATTTTTTTTCCTCTTTCTTTCACTCTCCCCATTTTGCAGGAGGGGAAAAAAAAAAAAAAAAAAAGTGTCTGCAGAACTTGCACAGATCCCGGATATGCAGAGGAGGGGAAACGGCAGCACTGACAGCAAAATGTTTATGGCAACCCCAACCAACTGAAGCAGCCATCAGCAGGGAGCAGCTAGAGCAGCAAAACATTCGTTAGCCGAGCTGTGCTCATGCTGTTCATAAGCAGTTGCTCTTCAGCACGGAGAGAGCCGGCTGCTCCCTCCCTGCTCCCTGCTTTCTAGCATGTTACAACCCAAAATAAGCTGCCTCGCACGTGTGGTGTAATCCATCTCCAAGCTGGTGGCAGGAGCAGCAGTGGGAGCTAATTAGCATGCGCTAATAGGCATGTTAACAGAATCTCGTTCCTACAGCAGGAAAACCATTATGGCTGTTCCCATCTATTTGCGCGCTGGATTTTCTGCGGTTAGACACCGCATAACGTGGAGCTGCCGCGGGGGACCTGCCCCTCCATCTGTGGCTGATGGCGCTCCCATTAAGGGCAGGGTATGTCCAGGGCACGCAGCCGAGCTCCCGGGACGCAGCTCAGAGCTGCTCCGAGGCACCGCGGCGCCCCGGGGCTGCGGCGGGACGTTTGCTGTTTGCTGTCGTTCCTCAGAGTCGGGGCACAGCTCAAGGACACGTTCAGGGAGGACCATGGTGTTTGGAAGGGGATCTGCAGTGAGCTGTCAAGGTTGCTTTGCTGCCTTAGTGCCTATTGCTGGATGCAGAGTGAGAATGAGACCCTGCGCTCCACTGTCCCAGGTTTGCTCTCCAGTCACTCCATCTTTCCTGTTGGGTTTTTAGCTCCAGCAAAGCTCTGGAGTCACCGCTGCAAGGATCTGATACAGCCTAACTAGGCATCTCTGGAGCTGGTCCAGTCCTGGCTATGGCCAATGAACTGCTGTGGTTTCAAGTCCTAGCTATGGACCGGCACGGCAGGTACAGCTCTGTAGAAAACACACAGCGTGTGGGCACTGGGGTGTCTCGATAGCTGTTGAATGAATCCTCCTCTTGTCTGGATTCAGTTTCTGTAACTGGAAGGATCCCACCTACTTTTTCTTTGGAAGCCTCCTATTCAGGGAGACCCCACCTTGGTCAGAGCCCACCGGATTTCACAGTGCCCGTGGCCACGGATGAGGAGGGGATCTGAACACCTCCTTGGTCTCTTGACCTGAGGTCTCATCCTGGATGTAAGGGTTCGGGGAGTTTGCCTCTCAGACGGTGCCCTTTGGAAACCTGTGGACCTCAACACCCATAAGACCCGTAAACCCAGTGCAAACCACGGTGGTCGCCCTCTGCCTTGGGGAATGGAGGAGAGGAGAACTAACGCAGGTCACCACACTCCGCCAGTCTCCATCCTTCCGCTGGAGCACAGCTGAGCTCCGAGGAGCCCTCCTGACGCTGCAGAGCCCTGGCCTCCCCCAGGCTTGCTGGCCCTGTCGGTCACTCCCCGGAGGCGGTTTCATTCTTCTCCTGTTCTAACTCTCCCTGCCGTGGTTATTTGCATGTCTGTCAGAACGGAGGGTTCACACTGACTTAGCGGAAGTTTACTCGCACATGCAGAATTGCTGTGCACCAGCACGCCAAGACATTTTGGATAAATAAAAGCTAGAATACAAAATAAACTGCTTATGCACACAGCATAAAGCAGCAGCAGTGCTTGCAAAGTATGCTTGTATCTTCTGCTGGAAGGTTGCTATGCAGGGAGGAGGAACCACTCTTACTACTGTCCAAACCAGCCTAAGAAACCACTGGTAGCTGAGCTCAGTTTCTCAAGCACAAAAAAACCCCAGCTCAGGCATCCTCAGGGAACAGGATCCTTTTCCTAAAACCCAGATGCCACTCCCATCCAAGAGAACGATCCCTCAGCCTGCTACATCTCATTTATTTATTTATTTATTTATTGTGGAAGGGGAAAAAAAAAAAAAAGGCAAAACTCCAAAACTCCCAAATAAGAAAAACATACCTAAAAGTTCCTACAAAGCTCTGGGATGGGAATGTGATGGCTTCACGGTTCGTGTTCCAAGGCTCACAGGAGCTCTTCCTCGCAGGCTCTAGCACAAGCTCGTTCCTGATGCAGGGTTTACCACCACCCTGTGCTTCTCAACCCCACGCTCCAAGCCCAGACTCCCATCCCAGCAGCACTTCTCCCTGTCCAGCATTGCCCTTGGACACCCCAGAAACATGTAACCCAGGCAGATGGAGCTTCTCCAGAGGTCTTTACTCATGCCAAGGAGCCCAGGAGGGAGCATAAGGAGACCTTTGCGGATCGGGGAGCAGGAGCTGGCCCTGGTGAAAGGCCACACGTTCCCTCAAGGTCCCGGCGGCAGTGGGATGCTCCCAGCCCGGGGGAGCACTGCTGTCGTGTCCCCCCTGCCCGGCAGGAGGACCCCGGCTCCATCCCTGCGGCACCTTCTCCTTCGGCTTGCGGGAGACATGAGCTCACTCGCCTGCATCAGCCAAACACAACAGGCCGTGTAAGAGCATTCCCAGCTCCGCTTTGACATTTGCCAGAGGAGGTTTCCAGCGCTCGGGCTGCCGTCTCCCCGGCGGCGCACGCTGCAACGTGCAAATCCCGCAGCAGCTCCGCACGCCCGTCCTCTGCCTCCTGCCACGGCTCCGCGCGTCCCAGAGGCATCGGCATCTGCATCCCCTCCCGGGGACACCTGAACTGGATGCTGGTTGTCATAGGAACCGCTGGTCTGCCTGTCTGCCTGCATCCCGCTCCCCTGCGTAGGGATGCTCCACTCCTGCTGGCATCTGTGCATCTGGGAATACCGCGGCCAGGGCGGCCGGGAGCGCTTCCTTAATGAAAGGGAAGCGAAGGCAGATCAGGGTCAGCCCATGGTCCTGGCACCGGCTGTGGGAAGCCGGCATCCCGGCGGGATGCAGCCCTGCAGCGCGCCAGCGCTGCTCCCTCCGAGAGCGCGGAGGGATGTGCACGAGCAGCGGCGGCTGCAGGGCCGTGCGAATGCTGCAGGAAAGTCTTTCATTAAAAATAAAACCCAGCCCCCCAAAATAAAACTGACTATTTTTCTTTCTTGGGGGGGATAAAGCTGCAATGCATTGCATTTTAAATTGAAGAGCAGGTTGATGAGTGCAAGCCTCACATTTTTCTTTTTCCTTTTTTTTGTATTTTTTTTTTTCAGTCTAGATTGCTTTTCTGGGAAATCTTCCTCTGAAGCAATGAAAGCTGCAAAACAAGGCCGAGAGGCCTGCTGGCAGGCAGGAATCACTCATCTCTCGGGGCTTTCTCCCTCCGCTAGACAAGGTGCTCCGAAGAAAGGATGTACCCGGGGTGGGGAATGTGCATGCAGCCCCAGGCTGTGGCCAGGGAGCTCGTGACATCTGGGTCTCCTCAACCTTGGAGCACAAGTGCTGCTTGATTCCACCTGTGGGTTTCTTCCGTGGAAGAAATTCCCTTCCTAGGGAATTTCCTGGGGATTTCTTCCGTGGAGACTGAGGCACCAGAGCAACATGACCATGGAGAATGGCATCCTCTGGGTCACTGAAGGCAAGTACAGATGCTCTGAAGTGGGAACTTAATTTTTCCATGGGACTCATGAGGAGTTCCCTGGTGCTGTTGGACAACAGCCCTTCCCAGGGCAGCGGTATCTGCTCTCCTCTGGATTTGCAGCTCCAGCATCAAACGCTCCCATCCTGCAGCAAGAGGCAGATGGTCCCCAGCTCTCCACGCTGAGCAACTGGAGCACTGTCATGACAGAGTCCAGCTGCCCTTTCCTTGGAGTCTCTCTTTCCTACCTGGCTGCTGAGGGATGCCCCAGAACACTGCTATTTTGGGACCTTTTCCCCTTTCATCAAACCGGGTCACTGCTGGCAAAGATGTTCCTTTGAAAACCCAGATAAAAACAACAAGAGCAAAAGACACTGTCTTCAAGCAGCAAAATAATCCCCAGAGCGCTTAGCTTCTTGCTTTGGGGCAATCAGTGGACCATGGTCCAGCAACATCCAGTGGACCTTCCCAGGTGGGATGGGGATGAGGATGGGAAGGAAAGGAATGGAGACAAGCCCTGTTGCACACGAGAGGCATGAGGATGAGTCCAGGAGATGAGTCTGACATCCCAGCAGGTGTGCTGGCCCATTCCTGATGTTCCACGCTCTCAACCATGTGACTCAGGGTGGATCTGGTCCTGCTCACAAGGGAGGATACGGGATTCCCTCCTCCCGCAATTCCTCCAAGGGCCTCTAACCAGCCAAGTGTTTTCTCCCAAGCACTAATCACACTGAATGTTGCGTCTCATTAGGACTCGTGAGAAAGTGAATCAGCCTCCCCTTGCATCAGGACGATGATTTCATCGGAGGCCAAGTGTTAGCAGATGGGTGCCAGCTCTGTGAAGCCAAACTGCTCTTAGCTTTAATAAAGACCCGTGTCAACAGACTGCAGGAAGGATGAAACCGGCCATGGGAGCTGCTCCTCGGTCTGCTGCCTGGACCCTTTCCTTGGCTTCTCTCACCATCTGAGAAGATCTGGCTGCCACTGCCTGATTCACGCCTCTGAGGTCCTTTTCTGGAGGACAAGTCCATGCTTGGCTAAGCAGAAACCAGTTCCCACTCCAAATCCCTTGTTCCAACTTGGGATAAAAAAGCCGGAGCCATTTGAATTCTCTCCATCAGGCACTGTGGCCAAGAACGTGCATGGGATCTTCCAGGAGGTCATGAGAAATCCCTGCAAGAAAATGGGACCTAGGGACAAAGCAGCAAAATAGGGTAAAGAGCAAGACTAGATTTCCCAAGATATTCCAAAACAGCTGGTGGCTTGGAAGTTAAACAGGTTTGGGTGTCTTAAAGAAGGCTGGGACACTGAAGAGGCAGCAGAGAGCCACCCTTTCCGAAAGGGCTGAGGTTAATACTTCACCTAAAGGTAAACCCTGGGATCAACAGTGGGGTTTTGACAGCATTGCCATAGTTGGGGGCAGGGGTTAAACCGTATTCACCCAGGAGAGAGCGAGCAGCATTAAGACATTAACATGAGCAAGGGGGAGAACCTTTTTGTGGTACAACAGGACCAGCTACAGAAGAGAAGGTGACCAGCTGGAAACCATAACTAGTCTAGCAGGTCATTTGGCCTTGTTATGCCATCTCAGCTTGCATGGATTATCTCGTTACAGAAGGAATAAAGCCAAGCTGTTGCTCTCAAGCTCTCCTTTGAAGGATATTCTTGCTATAGCATGTGTGCCTGAAAGATCTTTGTCTCTGAGTCAGTCTACCCTCATCAGTGGCAAAGACCTAACTTGGGCTCCCTGGCTGGTTCTGCTCCACAGACTCTAAGCACAAATTGTCCTGCTGATTCCTGGTCGAATCTCCCCAGTCTCTCCTCTTCCCAATCTCCTAGGTATTTCTGGATGGTGCAATGCAAGGTCCTTGCAAGCAAGTGTTGGTAGGATTGGTGGGGGGATCTTGCTAGATTTTCCCTGTAGAGAAGCATCAGCAGAAAAGGGAGGGCTTAGGCAGAGTTTTAGAAGATGAATCTTTCTGTTCATCTGGGGAAATTGCAATCTCTCTTCAGAGCCTTGTCTAAAAGTAACTTTTTTTGTGTGTCTGTCTGTTTTAATGAATGCTGAGACTTCAAGTGGAAAGGAAATGTCTCCTCCCAAGGGTTTATTTTTCCTCTTACAGTGCAAACCCCATTACTTTCCATCAAAGCTGCTGTTGCTGATTTTTCTAGCACACATCGAGTACATCGCTGCCCTACTTATGGCAGGGGAAACCCAGGTATAGAGCAAGGCATGTCAGCTTCTGAAAATAAACAAGTGCCTTGTCATAACCTGTTCCTTATTGGAAATTCCTTGTTTCTTACCATTAGAAGTCAAGCCCCTTCTATCATTCCGGCCTTGACCTGAAGTCCTGACTTTCTTAGGAGCATTAAATTATGGATATCTGGGACTCTTTTCTGGTCAGGCAAAGGGTAGAGGTACAGGTAGAAGTGACCTTTATCCTATGACAGCCATTACTGAGAAGTCCCCAGAAGGGCAATTAAGGTAAATACTCACAGTGGCATTCAACTAATGTTGAAACTCACTTTCTATCCTTGTGGCCAGGCCTGCAGCCTTTCCAATGACCATGCATGGTCAAGTCTCTGCTCCCCACCTTCTATAAAAGGTGTTGGCTGTTTCATTTTTTGATGCTAGACCTTCTGGAGGCATGGGATCATGTGTTTCCCTTTTAAGGAACAAGGGCCTTGCCCTTTCAAATGAGAAGAAAAATTGGGAAGCACAAAGATTTCTGGACCAGAGGGCAAACAAAACCATCTTAACCTGTATTTATCATGTCCCTTTATAATTAACCATCCTCTGAATATGAGCGAGAATTTGCAGCCCGGGGTGGGCCTGGCACAAGGGATCCAGAGGTGTTTTTTTTTCTCTTCCAGCTGTCCTGGATTTGCACACATATTCTCCACCCCTCTCCAATCCTCTTCTATTTATGGGTGTCACTGCAAGGCAAGTCAGGATGCTTAGTGCTGCTCTGCTCCCTGGCCAAATCAAACAGCGGTGTGATGCAACAGCCATGCCTGATGCTTGCACAAACTTTCCAGCCAGAGTAATTAATCTTTTATATAGAAGTATGGAAAAAAAGCAGTAAGCACAGAGGGCAGGCACAGAGCAGCTTTCCTGGAGCGGGTCTCTGCGAGGCAGCCTGCAGCACTTGCTGCTTGGATTCCCTTAAGCAAAGCTTGCTAATGGCTCGGCCGAGTATCAGCATTGCTGTTTGCTGCACAGATGGTTGGATTGACCTGATGCTCCTCTCTAGGGCTGAAACAGAGCTCAAATCCCCAGATGCAGCACCACAGGCTGCCTTTTGTATCCTATAACTCTGGGGTGGACAGGCTGGGTGAGGATGATGGTCTGGTTATCCTATGCACCAGCAAGCTAAGGGTCCATCCAATGCAGCATCCTACCTCTGAGAGCAGGCGATGGTTGCTGCAGCAGGGAAGAGCAAAAACCTTGCCAGCAAACATGGAGCAATTCCCTTCCAGCAACACCTTGGAGTTCAGAAGCTTCTTAAGCCAGTGGTGGGACCTTTGTATTGAATGGACTTGGCGAGCACATGCTGAGCTTCGACGATGTATATAAACTTATTGCATTTGCAATATCAGGCTGCAATGAGTTCCCCAGACTGACCATGCATTTGATGGGGAACAACCTCCTTTTCTGTTCTGAGCCAGCCTTGAGCTAGTTCCCTTTGCTGTCCTTGATGTTGCTTGATAGAAGAGCTGGTGAACACTTGTCTCTTCTCCACCCTTCAGGCAGCTTACAGCTTTAACCTCTGCTCTGTCACCTTCCCAGTGGGATCTGTTGCATTTCTTTGGAACTTTTTCACCTTTCTCTAAATCCTTTCCACTTTCCCCAAATTCTCAATGAGGCGTAAGGGAGGCAGACAAACATAATGCATGTGTGCAACCATGGTGCACAGGCATGACCTGCGTCCCATCCTTCTGTACTGGGCTGGCAGCAGCTGGCTAGCACTTCAATGACTTTCTGATCCCTTATATAACCAGTGACACTGTTTGTTTTTCCTTGCTGACTATTTTTTCTGCACAACTCCCCTGTTCGCTGCATCTAAAGCTGCTTATAATCATGCTAAACCCCCAGCTTAGCCAAACGCTGCTCTGGGTCCTGCTGAGCCATTTCCTTCCCCTTCATGCAAGAAAAGGTGTCATAAAATCATAGAAACATTATGGTTGGAAAAGACCTCCAAAATCATCAAGTGTTCCCTCCTCCCGGCAGTCCAGGGGCTGCAGTTGCGTCCTCTGTGAATGCTCCCACCAAATTGCACTGGGAAGGTTTTGCTTCCCTCCCACAAGTCCCACATTCAATGGTTTTGCAGCTTCTCTTCTGCTTGGTGACCCTGATTTGGTACCTTCTGCATGTTGGGCTCTCCATGGAGGATTGGTCAAGGTCTTGCTCATCTCTTCTTCTTGGTACATGTTGACGTGCAAAATGTCGGAGTCCAAGCTTGCAGATGCAAGCATGTGAAGGGCAAGCTGACTGTGAGAAGGGTGGACATTAGCAGCATCCAGTTGGAGAAACCCTGCATGAGATGTTCCTGTCGGGTTCTCCTCCCTGACTTGAGGGAATGCACTCGCTCTTGTGCCATTGCATGCCCTCTGGGCAGTTCATTTTGACCCCACATCCAGATATGCACTGCCAGGAGCTGCCCAAGTCTTTCCATTTGTCAAGTCATGGGGTGAACCAAGAGGGAAGTCCAGGATCTCAGGATAAAGCAAGCAAGTCCTTCTAAGGAAATGAAGAAAAACTCGTGATCCTTGTGACACCTGAGTCACGGCAAGAAGACACAGGATCTCTCACACACCCTTGGCAGTCCAATCTGCTCCTGACAGTGATCTCCACTTGAGGTCCAACATGGTGTTGAAGGGCTTAAGGTTGAACTCAATGATGAATCAAATCATTTCCACACGATTTCATGAATGAGTGCAGGAAGTGTCCCAGGGAGAGCTTGTTCCTTGTCCCTTTGCAAGGACCAGGGGATCGCTCAGGCTGACAAAACAACCACTCAGATATGAAAGAGGTAGAAGGGAGGACTATCTTGGTGGTTTTTAATGACCTTCCTCAATGGCTCCTAGATCTGCTAACCAGGGCCTGGGTCCCACTAGCCACAGCAGAACGGTGCTGTTATTTTCAAGCTCTTCATCTCTTGCCACTGTCACTCCTAGGGACCTTTTCCCCTCACTTCACCCCACCCTGAGCACTTCTGCCTTGTCCCATCTGCCCAGCCTGCAAGCTGCTTGCTGAGGGCCAGGAGAGCTGAGATAGCGCCACTGTAAAGGCACCCCCGGGAAGACACTAGGGGCAGGGTCTGGGGCAGATGCAGGATTGGGCCTCTGTGTGCTTGTTGTAGTCACATACACCGGGCAAAATTGCTTTTTTTGAGGTTAATTTTATCCCTTTTCAAGACACGTGGATGGCCCAGAACTCTCACCATGCACTCGAGATATCTCCATGTTTCTTGTTGCCACCTGCCAAAGGCGTTTGGGGGGAACTCCAGCCTGGGTTGTTGCCTGAACGATCAGATGCCCTAAGGAAAGCCCTGTATTTGTCATTAATTGTTAGCTGCCCAAGTGGCCCCAGCCAAGCTGACCTCAGCAAATGACTCATCTATCGAAACTGCACTTTTATAACCTTTCTAATCTCATGTTGGTTTGCTATTTTTCACCCAACCCTTGCTCTTCTGCTCTGGGCTGGATAATATCTATACACATATAGACTTTTCTGACTTTTACCCTCAACAACGTCTTGCAGCAAGGATTTCCCCTGATCATCAGCACACCATGAAGGGAGATGTTTCCACCCACCGTAATCCAGATCTGTGGGTCCCTCCGCACAGCCCGTGAGCTGCAGGTGAGGTGAGAAGCTGGGGCAGGGGAAGCAGGGTATCAAAGAGTGCAGCCTTTCTGCCGGTGCTGGATACCCTCATAGAAGGACACCCTTCCAGGCACAACTCGGAAGGTGCCCCTGCATCACTTCGTGCTCCCAGGATTAGGATCCTCCCAATCCGTCTACAGCAACAAGTAGGAAACAGATGCTTCCCGGCACAGCTCTTGCCAGCGCGCAGAGCTACGCCACGTGTGCACGCTCTTCCCGGGGCTTATGCAACTGGAACGAGCAGATGAATCAGCAGCGCATCTGGACGCCTGATGAGAGTGCACGGTAACATTTTCCCCTCCATCCCATGCCGCTGAGCTCTTAAGTCCCGGGAAGGCAGCGGGCCAGCCCGTCCCGGCTGCTTGGCTGAGAGCTGGGAGGGAGAGGAAGCTGGGCTGGCTGGCCTCGCAGGGGGAATACGAAGTGCTGCTGTCAAAAACTAGGTCACATCCCTTGCCCTGTGTCTTCTCAGTTCTGGGGTGAGAAATCGGGGCTGTTTTCTGCAGCCAGTGTTTTCAGGTTGAACCATGAACTCGCGTTCAAAAAGCAAACGCGGAGGTTCCCCCTAGGTTTTTGACATGTTCCAGGCTTTGAAGCAGAGGGTCGTCCTTGAGCCAAGCGCTGCAGAGGTGTCCCATAGCACAGGGCAGAGCTCAGTGTCCCATCTGCCAGGGATTTACGCTGTGCACAGTGTGCAGCAGTACACAGCAAACCTTCCCCATGCACCGGTCCCACAGAAGCATCCAGCGGGCTGGCGATGGAGAAGGGATGCCCTTGCTTGGATCCAAGTGCCAAAGCAGTCAAGCCAAGCTGGATGGGCACAGCACCACCCACCTCAGCCCTTGGGTTCATCTCCCTCCAACACATAGCCCAGATGTACAAGCCGTGCAGACCCATGGGCATCAGTAGCATTCCCGCCTTTCCACCCCTAGACCAAGGGCTGCTTCTTCACCAGCAAGTGGTCATGTTTCTAGCCCTGTAGAACCAGGCACCAGCTTAGGATGCCCTCCCTAAAGCCTCGCATCCCTGGGGCTCCTCCAACAGCATCATCCCATCACTTTACCCCATATCACCTCTACGGGGTAGGCATGGATCTGGCATGTCCCTTGCCACCTGTGCACGGATGCAGGAGCATCTCCTCGCAGCACCGTGGGAAGGGAGGCGGGCGGCGGGGCCGGCGTCTCCCCGTGCGCGCAGCCGCGTGTCGCGGCGCATCAGCATCACCCCGCGCCGCGGCAGCATCGGCCGCCAGCAGACAGGACCGGAGGCGGGAGAGACGCGGCGCGCGGAGAGCATCCCTGCCCCCACGGCTCCTGCCCCCCGCGCTCTCTCTCGGCCCCAAATTCTGCCCTTTTCTCAAGAAGTGAAGGGAAAAGACAGCCCATGAAAAGCCCAGGGTTTTCTGGCTTAGCTGTTCCCAGCACACCACGTTTTTCTTCAGCTCCAGCCCCTTGGGTTTCCCGCAAGAGAATCGGGAGAATATCAAGAGATAACACTCAAAAAGTAAAAGTCACACGTCTATCCCATATTATCAGGGCAAAGCAGCCAAGAGAAGGAGAAAACAGCTTGTTCTGTAGCAAAATATGAGTGGTTTTTATTTGCAAAAGTGGGAAGCTGGGGCACTGTGGGGAGAATTTCATCTTTGCCATGCAGAGCTGCTTGCTGTGAGCTGTGCAAGCTGGAGGAGACTCGCTGCTCCTTCCCACCGCATGGTGCTGAAGGGCATCCAAGAGCCTGAATGAGGCCCCAGGGGCTCCCCCAGCAGGGTGGGCCTCTGCTCAGCACCGACACGAACGTGCTGCACACATCCTGCATCCTTCCCTCCACCAGGGCTGCTGGGCAACGGAGGGAAGGGGGACCCCGGAGGGATCCCTGCCTGGTCCTGGTGCTTCCTGCATGGGTAGGTCATCCCCATCCATCATGGGATACTGGTCCTGCCTTTAATTACACAAATAAACTTTTTTCTTTCCCAATGCGATCCCAGCCCAGTCACAACCCATCTCTACGTCGATGAACATGGTGATATCTCCCTGTTCCTCCTCCATTTCTTCTCCTCGTCTCGTTTTGCTCTTCTCCTCCTGCTCTCCTGGTGCTCAGGGCTGCGTTTCCTCTGGGTTGTCCAAAGTCAGTGGAGATGCAGGATAAGACGGAGCCAGGGCAAGGCTGGAGCCATCTCCTCTGGGACAGCCGGGCTAACATGTACAACCCCAATTATCCAATTACTGCTAATTCCCATTAATAATACAATCACTACCGTCACACACAGACTTCCTACCAGCTGCACCCTTTTTCCTGGCCCTGTGCTTGTCCTTCCTAAGTATTTCCGTGGCAATCCATCAGTATCCCATTTCCTTTGTTGCTAGAGGGGTTCTGGGGTCCTGTGCAATGCTGGGGCAGCTGGGGTTGTGTTGCCACCTCCTCAGTCGGTCACTGAAACTTCTCTCCAGCTGGTTTGCAGACTCAGTTATTCAATGATCACTGTGAGACCTTTAGCGTCTATAGCAGAATGTTTTTAGGGTGAAACCACACAGTCACACGAGGCTTAGCTAAAGCTAAAAACCAGCCAGACATTCGTCACCTGACCACTGGACAGATTTGCTGGCACAGCCAGCAACAGTCATTTGACCATTGGGCAATATTCTGTTACAGCCAAAACCAGCCAAAAATAGTTCAGGCTCAGACAAGTCCACAAAGGCCTCACAAGACCTTAGTCCTTGTCCACCTGGCACTAGCAATTGTGCTGCCAGACTTTAAAAGCATCTTTGAAAAGATACAGCCCCAAATCCATCCCAGAATGATGGTCACATCTACATGTGGCATCAGCAGAGCCCAGTGCTCCCAGTCTCCCTGCCATTCTTGCAGTAATGCCATGGAGACCAGCCACAGGTTGTCATCTTCTGTGTGGAGCAGACCCAGGGAAGTGGTAGCCCATGCAATGCCCAGGGAAGACCATCCTTCTGCATGTCCTGCAAGAAGAAACTGCTCTTGGAGAAGCTGCTCTCCATGTTCTTCTTGGCCACAAGAGCAAGAGCTGTGGATTAGGTTGTCACTCTGGATGTGCAAGGCCCATAGCATCCTGCCTCGCCTGTCAAGCAAATTCAGAGCAGACCTTTCTGAAGAATAGTCCACTGGGTCTCAGGTTTGGGCCCTGGAAAAGGCTTTGCCTGTTGGGAAGGGTGGCATGTCAGCACAGCAACAGGTTGCAGAACAACCTCCTTGTTCCTCACTGAGGTGGGTGGGAGGTGTGAGGAGAGGTCCAGCTGGATGAATCAAACCCATGGGTCCATCTGGCCTTTCCTCTTTTGTGGTCTGACCCTGAAGCACTGCGAAAAGGGTCAGAACAGGAGGTGAAACCCAGCAGACTGAGATGTCTTACCAAACCTGAATACCCCACGTTTGACTCACAAAAATAGTATGTCCCATTCAGTGCTGACACTCCTCCACAAGTGGGTCTCTGGCTCTTAACATGGATGTCTCTGGAAGGAGCTTTGTTGACCCCACATGTCCCTAAAATCAGATGGAAAAGGTGAGCAGACTAACACTGACAGTGTTGTTACAGGATTTTTGCTACCTGAACCTCTCTCTGAGCCAAACAGTAGTTGCTAAACAGCAGAAGTCCATCCCTTTCTTTTTCTTTTTCAACCCCTAGTATCTCTTTAATTATTATCTCCAAATATTCTACACTGTAGTGTAACTGCCCAGCCACCTTCTAGTGATCTTGCCCCAGATATCCTTGACAAAGAAGAGTCTCAGGCTAGAGCTTCAGAGGATGTGCAAGGCAGGGATGGCGAGGGAAGACGAGCAGGAGGGCTCACTCGAGAGCTGGGTTTGAGGAGGATAAAACACGGCATGTGGTGTGAGCTAATGGCAAGGAGAGATTTTTTTGAGCTTGTCAGTAGGAAGCATATGGCTGCTGATGATCTTTTGGGCTTATTTAGGATTTAGTGCCTGTTTGATCTATTTTAATCCAGATGTTCAGGCTCATCACATAATGAGATCCCACCAGAGAAACAGCCTTACGGTGCCTCCCAGAGAGGCAAGGCCTCCAAAAAGGCACTGAGGAAAAGGAGCAGCTTTCTCAAAACGTTCATGGCTGTGCTTCCAGGGAGAGGGAACATGAGGACCATGTTGCTGAGGGAGCTCATGTGTTTCTGCCATAGTGGGACCATCACACTGGTGTTTGGAGTCCAGAGGGATCTTCCCTGGTCCTTTTTATATCTTACTCAAGGAATTTCTAAAACCTGAAAATTTTAGCTCCAAGACAGTAATGCACAGAGAAGTCAAAGGCTTTTATCAAAGTTTGAACATGCTTCCCTCCAGTCACTTCTTCCCTGTATCCCCTGCAATGGACCTTCTACCTGGATAGAAGCACCATTTTCTTTACTTCTGTGTGGAGAGTGATCAGTCCAGTATTCTGCCTCTGGGCCATATAGAGGAGCATCTCTCTATATTTTCATCAAAAGAAGGAAGAAATTGTGAATTGCAGAGTTATGGGAGGGAGGAAGGGAAGAACGAGTAATGCAACATCAGAGCTGTGGTGTGATATGGAGCTTGTGCCCGTTGCTGTGTGCAGCAAATTCTAGGATCTTCCCTCCTCAAGTTCATGCTGGGTTGCTGGAGTACTGTAATGGACAGGGTGGATGGCTGGAATCTCATGAAGATGGTCTTGTAGAGGTTGCAGGTTATAGCACCCAAATATAGGGCTATGTGCCCATCAGGTGTGTCAGCTTCTACTGCAGTCCAGGGAGATAGAGAAGAGTCTGGGCTGCATTCAGCTGCTTACTCATAAGCACCTAGTGCCATCGGAGATGCCCTATCTTGTACTTTCCAGAAAGCATTACGGCTGTTTTGAAACACCAGCTGGCTCCATCTTCTGAGATGGCTCATGTTTTGGACTCCTCAGAAGGTGGCAAAAATGCACCACATCCTATCATTGCATCTTCAAAACCCACTGTCATTGCCGCAGGATTTATGTTGAGATTTGGCACTCTGTCAACATTACAAATGTCTTTCCCTGTTGCAGCACTGATTCTGACCAGGTCTGAGGCTAAATCAGACACCCACAGAGCAGGTGAAATTATACAGGTTAGAGTGATTTTTCCCTTGGAAAGCAAACAGGGAAGAAATTAACCTCTGAACTTCCATATCCCATTCAAAACAAAATGGTCAGAGGGTGGATGGAGGTCTTAGGGAAACAGGGAAGCACCTAGACTGATGGATGGTGTGGGATGGGGTTTGGGGTTGGCCCATTAAACTTGTATTTCATGAGGTCTCCTGGAAGCCAGAAGCCCTAGATATCAGTCATGGAGCTACTTCTCCCTCCATCCCAGAGCAACTTTCTTCTGGATCTGGGCATCTCCCCTTTCTACAGCTCTAGGAGGCTCTACAAGTCATTCCGCAGAGTCCCCAGCACTGGGCTGGCAAAAGCTGGCAGGTCTCTCAGTGCAACCAGGATCGCAAGTCATGGCTCGTGTGGTCTTACAGAGAACCTCTTCCCTTGGGGAAAGCTGTTGAGAACGTCCTCAACTTCAAGAAGATGGCCAAAGATCTGGTAGGAATTGCATGGATTTATGATAAGTACTGGACCGCAGGAAGACAGAGGCACTGAAAGAGTCCTGCCTGCAGCCCTGAGTCCTGCGTATGCTGACTCCTGTCTTGTTTCACCTCCAAGTCTGCTTGAGAGGACAAATTGCACAAAAACATCTGAATGCCTCCTTTGGGAGTGCCAGCACTCAGCATCCAGCCCTTCCTGAGCTGCCAGAAAGCATTTCTGGCATCTCTCCAGATCGGTCACTGCTCCTTTCATAAGGCTTTTACAGAGGAAAGGCATGCAGGAAAGCAGGGGATCTCAGGATTCAGTATGGAGAAGCAACAACGGTCCTCAGTGTCCACCTAAACTTGGGGAGGGAATGACCATATCCTTCCAATTTCAAGAACAGAGGAGAATGAACATCGATCCAAAGCTCTTCCTTTCCTGTGTGTAGATACAGTCCCAAAGCTGCTTCAGGGCTCAAGCATGAGTTGTTCCTGTGGCTCATCAGCATCCTCCTCTAGCTATGGGGAGCTCAGTCTCCACATTCACTGTAGGGAGCAGAGGAGGGAGAAAGTCTCCTAAAAGTCCTTTCCAAGGGAAGCTTTCAGATACAACTTGCTACCAGTACTTTCCAGTTAGCCATTACAGGGCTCACAATGTTCTGCCACCACCTCCTCCTGGTCACAGAGGACAGTTTGTGCAAGTCCCATTCCTTACTGAAACACCCAACGAGACTCAGGCTGCTGTTTTATGTCAGGGCTTCCATGGTTGTTCTCCTTTCCTCCTAAGGGTCATTCCAGACAGCTCTTTCTTGTTTAAAAACAGTTTTGATCCTGCCCCAAGGCTGGCTTTCACTTTGGAACTGAAGGACCTGCACCTCAACAGGCAGGCAGCTGGCTTCAGCAGATCCCTGAAGATAAACCATGCAGAGCATTCCCACCAGGAGCAGGCTGGCCATAGGCATTCCCATTTTAATTGTGCTGCTTTTTAAGCTTGTCTGGAGAGCAGTTTTGTTTTGTGATCAATCTCAGCCATCGGTTTTCTTTTGCACTCAGGAAGCACTCCAACATTCCTCATATTTTATATTTTGGTGAGATGGGAAGAATAACAAAGGTTTGGGAGCAGCCCAGACAAAGCTCACACCACAGTCTATGGTAAGCTCAAAATCCTGACCCCACACAGCTGGGATCCCCTGATTTCCTCATCAGTTTTTCTACCCGTAGGTTCTTCTCTCCCACCTCCTCCTCACCACACAGTAATTGAGCTTTCCATGAATCTTTCCAAGCACAGGGCTCTTAAAAAACCTGCATATCTTGACATTTAATTAAAGGGATGAAAGAGGTTCATTGGGGATGCAGAGTGCAGAGCACAAGGCCAGGAGAACAGTTAGTTGGGTGCCCTTGATGCAGCCTGAGCGAGTGTGTGGGCATGGTGGGGAAGAAGCAAAAAACATTTGAATTAAGGTGCCAGGGCATGAAAACCCTTTAGCCTAATCATTCTTTGCATTAATGATCCTGTTCTCGCTCCCTCTTTCTCAGGTAGTTTCTGGGAGGAGGGCAGCCAGGATGTCAGAGCACGTGAAGAGGTCCCTTGCAGTGGAGAAAGGCGGGAGACCTGGGTGCTGTCAGCAGTGTTGGCCAAAAAGCACTGGGACAAATGGGAGTCACAAAGGCTGGCAAACTAGTCTTCCAAGCTGTGTCATCAGTGGTGTCTTGCAGGGAAGATCTGTGTGCTCAGGTGGACTCCTAAAGCCATGGCCAACGATATGGGCACATGCTTTGGTCTTGCCATGTATGTGTTAATTCTCCATGACCACTCAGCCCTCACCTCTCACCCCTTCCTGCTCCTGCTCTGCTAAGAGGCACCTGCGGGATGCTGGAGGGGCTGCAGAGATGAGCTGTGCAATAAGGTACTGCCCCATCTCCAACAACACGGAGCAGGGAAGGTCAGAGGAAGGTCTCAGGCCCTACAGTGACAGGTGCCAAGAGACCCATTCCCTTGCAAGGCACAGGCTCATAGAAGAGATCCCCCCCTGCTCCATGCTAATGAGCCAGGAAGTGCCCTTTGCTATGGGAAATCTATTCACCTTAATTACTGTGGACGGAGCCTTCCCCAGAGCAGGGGATGTTTAACAGAGGCAGAAATGGAGAGCGAAAGAGATGGATTACCCTGTACTGATTCATGTTGTTGCAGGTGCGGGCCATGTCTGGAGGGATGAGAAGCTTAAAGAGAATGGATTCAATACCTGCATCAACCTTAAATCCCGAGGGTCATTTATGCTTCAGACTGTACCCTGCTCAGGAGCAGATGAATCTGCAGGTTGCAGATCTCTTTAGCACAGCCACTTCCCCACCTTTTCTCTTCCTGCTCTAGCAGAGAGGATGCTCAGGACACAGACAGGTCCCTGGGTGCATTAACAACCTTGGGTAACTCTTTAAAAGACCTAGCTTCCCTGAAGTCACTTTTTTTTTGCTTTCCGTGTAGGGCACTCTCAGGCTGAGCCCTTGGGAGAAGAGAGGACAAACAGCCACGGGTCTGTCACCGATATGGCCAAGATCAGCTGAGGTAACCCTACAAGTTAGATATGGGTCTAGCGGGAGCTGGTCCTCCTCCACCGTGTGGTTCAGTAGGCTTTGGAAGAGATGCTGTATGCCTTTTAATAGTGGACTCCTTCCCAAGCAGCCGCCCCCAACTATGGCACGTGCAGATCATCAGCTAAAAGCCTAATGTGGGCAGGCAGCCCACGCTTGTTTCTCTAAATAAACCTTTCCCTCCCTGGCTGACTCTCCATTTCCTTCTGCAATGGGATGGATTCATATCTTGGGTTCACATCAGGGCCTGGATGTCTTCTGAATCTTCTCCAGCACAAGCCCTGCTCCTGGCAGGAGACCTGCAACTCCTCACTCCCTTCGGACTTCATTCCCTCTAGCACAGTCATTTCCAGCCTGCTCCCTCCTGCTGTGTTGATGAGTGCTCAGGGCACGACATGCTCCTTAGTACATCGCAGAGCCTTTGGCAACCAAGATAGCTCATGGTTCAAATGAGCCTGCAGCCATGTCCACTATGGTCCTTATAAAGCAGGATTGCACCCTGCGGGGCCTCCATCACCCAGGATCTTGATATTCTCCAGCAGCTCTGTGCATTCATACCCCAAAAAGATTAGGTGGCGACTGCACACGCTTCTCAGACCTGGAAGTCTGGAAGGAGGTGGTGATGAGCGGAGACGACCTTGTGAGATGGCCCAGAAGAGATCATTCGTCCAGACCATTCCCCATTTCCCAGGGAAATGCCCCCAGGTGAGGAGTTGCAAGCATGAGGCTGAGTAGGAGCACTGAGTCTCGAGCATGATGGGTCAGGTTGGACCAGGCAACATCAACCCTACAGCTCCAGGGCCTGTCTGTTAAAAATAGTGAGCCTGAATGGGTAGTAGAAGGAACATTAACGAGGTCAGACACCGCTGGAGCCGATTGTTGGGTCAAAACTATGATCTGTTGCTGCACCAAGTCCTGCAGGACATTGACTCCTGCTTGTGACTAGTCCATCCCCAATATGACCCAGGCTGTTGCTCCCAGGAAAGGGCAGATTTGGGCAATACTGGTGGATCTTGTCTGCAAGAGTCTCTTGGCACTCTGTTCTCCATGCCAACAACATTAAAGTAATTTACCACCTGACCCCAGCTCAAACATGAAACACATTATGCTTGACTTGACCCATTGGCAGAATCATCATTATGTGGGGAATACTTTTTCCACTGTGTGAAACCAAGAGGGGGAGAGAGAAAAGAAGAAAGAGGAAGGGAGAGGACAGGCTTGGTGCCTGGCCATCTCCTCTTCTCACACGTCCCTCATTGACATTAAGCCAAACAGAGCGGGCAAAAGGGAAAGCAGACATCTTACCCAGTGGTGCACCAGTACACACTTTCTGGAGGAGTCAAGAGCATCAAGCCATGGCTGAATGGGAGGCAGAGATTACAGCGGGCAGCTTGAGTCCCAAAAAACAGCCCTTATCCACCCAGCACCAGCAGTGGTGCCTCCAGCCACCCACCCCACCAGGCTAATGTTGGTTCCTACGCACCACAGACTAGTCTGAATTCAGCCTGTTGACCTTCCAGGTTTTGTTGTGGCTCTGCACAAGGTCCATTGGTTTTCTGAACTTCTCTCTCACAGCTGCCAGGCCACAGCACCTCAGGCAGCCTCACGTCCTTCCAGTCGCTCCCTCCTGGCAGTGGCTCTGGATGTGTTTCAGGTGCTCTGCAGTCGGTGCTTTGCTTCTCCACTCTGACACCGCCAGGGACTGAGCTGCCTTAAGAAAAACAACCTGAAAATGATCCCTGGTGGCCTCCCTGGCATGTATTTTTGACAGTTCTTTTTTGCCAAAATCGTACAGTTTCATGAATTTAAATGCCAGATTCAGTACAGGAAACAATTAGCTTCAGTGAAGAAACAGAGGAGTCATTTTTGTGTTCTCATATCAGCATTTGCCTTTGCACCAGTTTTGTCATTAGCAAGAGCATGAGCAGAGCCCTCAGCAGAGCATGAGCAGCCTCAAACCAGCACAGCCGACGGTCCTGCTCCAGAAAAGGTTGAATTAAGGAGTGAGAGATAACTCAGCTCTGCTAAGAAATCATTTGCAAAAACACTGGGCGACCCCTAGTCATCTGGCTTAAGTCAAACATGTCCCAAGCATGTTTCAAAGGAGCGGGACAGAGAAATGCCAACAACAGATTTCCCAAGAGTGCTTTGTTCAGTCAGGGTTTCTGGCACTGCTGGGGATGTCAGGATTCATTTATGGGTTTGTTTTTTTTCTAGCCTGCTGTGATCAATCGGTATGACCCATTGCACAACCCGATACCATACCAGCAATCATAGCAGGCAAGTAAAGATTTTCCCCTCTGTGCACTGAGCTGTCCTGCAAGGGTAGGATTAAATATTCTCTCCCTCCACGCTGCAGAGAAGCATCTTATTCCTATGGATTTCAGACAAGATACTCTAGATACTCTAATGTTTCATGACCACATTTCATGTACAGACCCTGTCCTGACCACTTGCTAAAAATACTCCTAAATCCTAGAGACAAAGCACAAATGAACCCAGCAGGCTTGTATCAAAGCGGGAGAAGCAAGGCCAAACTGGAGCATATCTAGTACTACCTGCACTGCTGAAACTCCCGATTAACTTGTATTTTCTATTGCTTTTTTTTTTTTTTTTTTTTTTTTTTTATGTTTTTT
>JAYECN010717788.1:0-47455 GCA_035222435.1 Microcambeva ribeirae | reverse complement strand
GCCGCCGGGGCGGGGCGCGGCGCCAGGGACGGCGTGAGGCGGTGCCGCCATCTTGGCAGGGGCAGCGCGGCGCGGGCGGGTCAAGGCGGCCGCGGAAGGGGGGTTTTCCCGCCCCGTTTTGTAACGGCCGCGACGCGCCGGTGGCGGCGGGGGCTGCTCGGGGCACCTGGGCTGGCAATGAGCGGCTAATGAGCGAGCAGGTGGTGGGGGGTGACCGCGGCGGCCCGCGGCGACGGGGGGCCGGCCCGCTCCCTCCCGCGCCCCTTACTAGCGTCGGTGCCTCACGGTTGCGAAATAAAAATAAAATACAATAAAATGCAGCACACAGGATAGGATTTACCTTGATCTCCTCCCTTTTTTTTCCTTTTTTTTTCCCCCCTTGTTTTTGACCTGGGCAGCGATGCCCCTCCAATAAAGATGTTTCAGGAAGAATTTGAGTTGGATAAAAAAAGCTGCTTTCTCAGTCGGTGCTGGAGGGAAGGAGAGGATGATGCGACACCCGTGTACGATCGTGCGCCACAAATAGAAGGTTGTGGGAAGCTTTCCTTTCAACATAAGCTTTGTCCTATATTTTTTCAAACGGTTTTATTTCCCTGCTGTGTAGGTCATTCTTAACATTAGGCTAAATTTAGCTGGAGATGCACCAGCAGCGGAGACAAAATGTCTCAAAAAAGTGATTTAGGCCCACAGCTACATGGCCTGGTCAGGAGGCTGCATGCAGAACTATTTACATTTTTATTTTTCTTTTTTTTTTTCTTTTTTTTTTCCTTCATTAAAGGTAATAAAAAGCCTTTAAAATATCCTGTGTGTAGCAAATTAAAGGTTTCTGGTATGGTTTGCCTGGTATGCTCTCATGCTTCAAGCCATGTGTACAACTCGCATTAATTTCAAGGGTATTTCTACCACAAAGTGAGGGAAATCTGCAGCCCTAACATCTCGGGCCTTTTGAAGATCTGTACCTGAAACTTCAAAACGGTGCCCTAATCTCTGCTTTCAGTAAGGATGGCAGAATTTGTACTTGTTTATGCACTTTGATTTTCATTTTTCAGTGTATAAATCTAGCTGTAGGTGGAGTACCCTGCGCCAGATTTCCTCCTGTGTGCTCTACATACAGCATGACAGAGACATACATGATTCTGTGTTAGATTGGCAATGAAGTACATTCACTACCAAAGACTGGATCCAATCCATCTGTTGCAGATATTAGCATAAAAGCAAATTGTTTGGCTTCATCTATCTCTTGGTTTGGTCAAAGTCCTCTATTTTAGAGATACTCTGTCACGTACAGCGAGGACCTGCGATATGTGCAGACATTCCCAAAGATACATAAATTCAAAGTGGCGATACAAAGCGTGATTAACAAAAATTCACGAAAAAAAAGATAATTTTTTTTTTTTTTTTTTTTTTTTTTACTTCCCCACTGGAAACAAATTGACATCTGTGCACTGTAACAATTTCATTATATCAAAAATCTTACATCTTTCAAGTTTACTGATTTCAAAATGCTTCTCTGAGCCAAGATTATGTTGCTGTGCATTGGATGTTTTCTTTCTGTGCTTTTTGATGGCTAGAATTGTGGAAATCCTTCCTTACAGCCTCTATAACTTTCTTTTGAGGTGGTGATATCCTAAAAAATTGAGAAGTCTAGCTCCAAACAGCAGTCAAAAGAGGGCATCAATGCATTAAATGCTAAGGTATCACACCATTAGACAGCAGCTTTTCCAAGATGAGTTCACTTTGAAGTCCAATATAGCTAAAGAAAATGGCATCTCCTGTAGAGCATTTTTATTTGCGGTGTACTGAGTCTGCAGGATTCAAAATCACAGTTATTTACCTAGATTTATAATGTCTCTGAACAAAAAAAAATTAAAAATTCTACTTAGTACTGCAAAAGCTTGAATCTACCATTTTGCTGTTCCTTCAAGATCTGTTTACAGTACAAATATTTCTGCACAAGCACAGCAAAAGGTCTGCGTTGTTGTGCAACTAATGATCATTCTATGGCATTTGGTTGATGATACCAGTTTAGATACATCTGATATTCCTAACTGTCTTTTAAAAATAGACTAGAAAATAGTCATAGAAAAATCTTCTGTAGTCTTGACAAAAGTACAAGCTAATATTGTTACTCTGAAAAGAGAATTCTAGGTGGATCTGTTCAGCTGTGAAAGAAAATGTGAATTGTAATCAGTATGTTTCTTAAAACTGAATATGGTTAATGAATGATCTAGATATGTACTCTGCAGATTTAGCTCATTTTCATGTGCTTCACATCTTAGTTATAAGACAAAACCACCACCAAAAACATCTTCTAAAACAAGAAATGAAGTGAGAACTTACGTTTCTCCTTCAGAAAAATGAGTCCTAGGCTGTAGGCAATGGAAGTGATGCGAAGCCTCAACTCAAAGGGGGTGGGTGCTCATGCTGCACATGGGTTAGCAAAGCACCTGTGTTGCTTTGTCTACGCGCATCTGTCTACCTGAGCACCTAATTCCTGTTACTCCTCCCACGGTCCACCCCATTTCTTTGTCTAATCTGAGCAAACAGACAATAGGATCCGTACAGGTTCAGAAAGCTGGGCGGAATGGATATGATTTGCTAATGGGAAATAGCTCACCCTGTTTCTACTGCTGGAATCGTAGTACCAAATGTACAATCTTGTGTGTATTTCTTTATGAAGAAACAGCAAGACTATGATAAAGTCAGATGGTGACTAAGTCTAATAGCTTCACAGTGCTATTAGAGGACAGCAATGAAATTACCTTAATTTAGAATGTATCATTCTAAATCAATACATTGTTAATGCATTTAGAATAAATAGCAAATGCAATCTGAAGTAACTATTTATGTATTTTAAGCAGCGAAAAGAAAGTACAAGTGATTTTTCAAGGTAAGTGTAGAAGCCAATTACAAAGCTTATCTCTGCAACTGACATAAAAATATAAACACATCAAAGGTTTTGAGGAGATCAGATATGAAGCTTAATTCTTTACGCCATCAAGGCTCCCATGAAGACACTGTCCCAAGATCGCCACTCTGAGTATGATCTGTAATACTAATGGAGCTCCTGTTCACATATGAACTTCACTCCATTCCATTTATTTCATGATAATTTTTTTTAACTAGTGTTTTTTTCTTTTAAAGCAGATAGTGTAATGTAACACATTTTTTTTTTTTTTTTTTGGAATAGGATTTCTTGTATGTTTGTTATGCAAAGTAAAAAATATGTAAAAAATATATCTGAAATACATCTTTCTGCTACAAGGCAGCAGCTTATTTATGGCTGGCAAGTTAGGAGGTTATACTAGTGTCACAAGTACGGAGGGCTAAACTTTCTTTTTGGTAAAGAACTAGACTTAAAGTTTCGTCGCAGTCTCTTATTTTAGCGCAAAACAAATTTTCTTCATCTTTTTGCCCATCTCTAATCATAAGGACTTTAGTCAATCATAACACTATTAGTTTTAGTTAATATGTCTTTTTTATTTTGTACAATATTATGCAAACACTTAATAAATCATCCAAATATCATATGCTAGCAAATACAGAGAGAGGAAAATGGTGGTAGAGCCCATTGAAGACTTTAACCTTAAGGCTCCTGCTTTCTTATTTATCTGTCTGTCTATCTATCTATCTATCTATCTATCTATCTATCTATCTATCTATCTATTTATTTATTTATTTATTTATTTTTCTTCCTATTCAGAGTAGTAGGAGTGGGGAAGAAGAGATAACAAAATATTTGTTTTGAAAAGCATGTAACTTTGTCAGAGCACTGACTTAAACCATGAATTCCTAGCCTTTAGCAGTCCTTAGCTGATACAGAAAATATTAAGAAGTGAGAGGTAAAAATCCCTCTCAACCTCAGTGCCCAGAGTAGCACTTATCAGTAAATTCCTGCTTAAAAAAAATATATTATTGTACCTTTTCTGAAGATTTGTGCATATTTTAGTCAGTGACTCCCACTGATTTAATCACAGTCACTCAAATGTGTTTTTACACCATTCATTGAATACTTCAGTAAAGGCCTAATCTCATTTGGATTTATTACGATTTATCTTGGATTAAGCATTTATCTGCTAAGGATTATGACCTATATGGTGAGGTACTGATGAACCCATGGAGTTCAGGAACTTCTAAGCACATGAGAATGAATGGGTTATGTTCTTTCTTTTTTGACACAGGCTTCACATATCATCTTTTTTCAATCAACTTTGTAACATTCATATAGATGCATTGAATAAGTATCTAATTTTCATTTAATGCAGGCAGCAACCTGGAAGACTCTTAGCATCCAGTAGGAGCAAAGCTGCATTTAATTAAGAGCAGCTTAAAGGATCAGAGCAACATGACTTTGTATTCATTTTGCCTTCAATTTAACATTATCCTTCATTTTTTTTATATCACTTTCCTTCATTTTGAAATATGTTTTGGTGATTCTTCCACTGCTTCTCCCAATATAAGTTTCTCTGATTGACACAGACAGAAGAAGAAAAAGAACAATGATAAATAATTGTTTATTATCCTTCTAGATTTTTAAGATATTTTCACATTCAAACAAGTTAAAATTTCTTCCCATATTGATATGTTTGCCATGCTACTGCCTTACAGGAAGAGTATTAGGGTTTTTTGTGGTTAAAAAAAGTTGATCTTTGGCTTTAATTTGTGTAAAAGCCATCAACATAGATGACAGTTGACCCAAAATGTGTTCCAAATTGTTTGGATGCTTAATAACCTTGTATATTTATTATATTTCAGAAATTTGATTTCATGTCATTTTAATTGCACAAAAGTTAGAGAATTCTGATGGCCATTTTAATTCATGCTTGTGAATTGTCGTTACAGTCTGGGTTTTTTCTTCATGATCATATGACATAAAAATGTTTAAGTACTTTAAATCACTCTTGCATAGTACCGGGAATAAGATCTTTGGCATAAAATTGCATAATTTAACATGTTCGCACACTCTTAATAGAGGAATTGGAATGAAAATACCTGCCTTGTTTCCAGTACACATTTCTACTATGTGCTGAGTACTGTCACATTTAGAATGTGCAATTGTGCAACAAATGACTCTGCTGTACCGTTATTGTTCATTTTGGGGACTTCCTGCAATGTCTTACTAGCTTACCAGGGAGTTTACAGTGTAAATGCAAGCATAAAGAGATGAAACGTAAGGTTGTAAGAGGATGCTAGTTCTAGTATGTTTGACTTGGGTGTAATTGGATTTTATATTTGCAGATAATTTCAAAATTCACATTTCCTCACAGTGCTGGGCTAAAGAATGTTTTGTTACCAATTTGTGTCACAGTTGCTTCTCCAATAAATACGCAGGAACTGTGGACTTCGGGGCAGAGCAATGTGCATGAAATCATAGCTCACGTTTCAGTTATGCAAGGAAAAGATGCAGCTGAGGAAAGATGAAACAAAAAGAGAAATGGTTATGCATAAAAGACAATTCATCTACCATACATAGAAATATTGATGAATAAGCTATGAAAAGAAATAATGAAAGATAAATATTTTTTTCCTTATCTCTTCTGTAAATTTTCAAATAGAAAGCTATATAGATTCCTAGAAGAGAAAGTGTCTGTGATGCAATGAATTTCTTACTTATTTTCGTATGGAAGAAATACTATTAAAAGTTTTCAGGATGTGCACTTCAGATTAAATTAGCACTTTGTTACTTATGTTGCAATGTGAGCTATTGATGTCTAACCTGTAGTAAATCACAATTAGTAACTTTGTATTCCACAGCTGGGGACCGTGTTGAACACTTCACCCTTTACTGCAGCCCTTTCCTTCAGAGGGTAGTTCTCATCCAAAAAATAAAAATGTAACTAAAAAGATTCTAGATCTTTGAAGTGTAAAAGAATACAAAACGAGCAAGAGAGCCTGGCAGAGCCTGCAAGAGAGCTTAAAACTGCAGCCATGAGAGAGGTCTCATATCCCGCCTTAACCGCAGTTCAGGTTCTGTACCCATTTTTTTGTACAGGTGCTACAATATTTCACCTTTTGCTTTCACTGACCTCAGCTTGGAAAGCTGCTTTGCGTTTCCCTGTCTTACTAGGGTGCCTCCTCCTTGCGTCCCGTAACTGGAGTACAAGGTGCTGCTTCTTGCAGCGCTGCTTTGAAGGCAGACAGTTACCAGAAGTAAACGTCAACCAGCGGGAGGGAATGACAGCAATCCGTGTGTACGGACACACGCGGATGAGCGACGGGAAGAATTTCTTGGCTACTAATGTGCTTGTTGCCCAGAGGATTGAGTGCTAAGACACTCCCCCGGATACCTGGATAAAAAGATCAAGTTATTTGTAGAGAATACTGGATAAAAATCACCTCCAAATCACCTCCAATTATTGTTAAGTACACGAGCAAGAAAAAAGAATGTGATTAAAATTCTGACAATGGGGTATGTTAAATTTGTTGTGGAATTCGAGATCAGTATGTACAATGCTGATATGCTGATCTTAAAGCTGCTGCTGGGATGCAAGGATCAGAAGGTCATGCTAATTCACTTTTTTTTTGTTGTTGTTTTGTTTTGTTTTAATGGCATCAGTGCAGAACAGGACACACGGATTTGCAACTCTGTGGATGGGATGGATGTCAAAGCCTAAATTTGTAAAGACTGCATGATGTGTACTCCAAAAGCATAGAATCATGCAGCTAGAAGGGACCTTGCCAGGTCATGGAGCCCAAACTCTTGCTCAAAGCCAGATCAACATTGAATTCATATCAGGATGTTTAGACTTTATCCAGATAGCTTTTGATAGACTCCAAATGAAGATTACACAGGCCTCTGGCCATATTTATTTATTTATTTATTTGTTTGTTTATTTATTTATTTAATAACTAGTGGGAGCCTCCCCTGTTTCAATTTAAACCATTGCTACTGGTTCTCCTGCAGTGCACCTTAGTAATAGGTCTGGCTCTGACATTTTGGTAATCTCTTTGTAAGCACTGGCAGGTTGCTCCTAGGTACCCCAAAAAAACATCTCTTCGGCAAGCTAGACGAGCCCCTTTCTTTCTGCCTTGCCACATCCAGCAAGTGCTCCAGCCTCCTGGCCACCTTGGTGACTGTGCGCTCAACTTTGCAAAGTTTATAAACGTCTTTCTTGGGTCCCCCAAACTGGACGCACTATTCTAGATGCACGCTAAAGCATTCTGAGTAAAGGGGAATAATTTCCTTCCCTGGATCCGCTGTCGGTGTGCCTATTGATACAGCCCAATACGTGGTTAGCCCTCATTGCTGCCAGGCTCACTGCATGGACCACCTCACCACTACCATGTCCTTTCCAGCACAGTTGCTGACAAGGCAGCCAGTCAGTTGCAACCACCTTAAATGATACACCTGGCTCTTGGTTGTGCTGATTCCATCCTCTAATTTGCTGTGTTCCCCAAACCTGATGAACGTTATTTCTGTCTTCTCCTTCAAGCGATTGATAAAAATATTAAATGGGCTAGGTCTGAGGGTAGACAGTGTTCGTAAGGAACACTGTCAGGTAAAAGATGTACCATTAATAACTACCCTTTGAGCACAACAACCCGCTCGGATTTTCACCTACCTAGCTGTTTGCCTATCTGCACTATAATGTTCCAAGTTGGATACAAGTGTGCTGTGAGAGACCTTGCGAAAGCCAAGGTAGATGGCATCTACCACTTTCTGCATGTCCACAGATCTTGCCATTTCAGTATAGAAAAAATTCAAGCATGGTGAACTGTGGTAAAACCATGCTGGCTACTATTTCTGATCATCATCTTTTCCTTTTTCTTCAGAAATGACTTGCACCTTGATTTTCTCAGAGATCAAAGAGAGGCTGGCTGGCCTGTAGTTCTCTGGATTATCCTCCTTGCCCTTCTTTAGCATTATAGGCTTGTGGGATTTAAGTGTGAAATCAGGCTTTCACTTCATGGATAAGAGATTTGACATAGTGCATAATAATATGATCTCAATAAACTAGGACTTGACATAGTCCACAGTGATATACTCCCAACAAACTGGGACTGAAAAATCTATAAACTGTTATTGATCTCCACATGCTACTGGGGAAATTTTCCAAGATCAGTGATAGCTTGGAAATCACTGGCATTTTAAAATCATAGATCACTGCTTCACTTTTTTGGCATTTACAATATTGCATTATGGTAATGAACATGTTAGAGGTATATAAAAAAAACAAAATGCTTTTAGCATTTTATTTTTTGTTTGAGCAATAATGACGAAAATTTCCTGATACAATTCAAAATAATGGTTTTGTTTATTAAAGATACATACCCATTAAGATGAAGTTAGGATGAGAAAAATGCTTGTTTGTGTGAAAATAATATCTGCTTTCGCAACAACAGCATCTCCTGAGGTTTTCTTGATTCATACCTGATTACTTTAATGACTAAACCAAGTTTCTACTCCTGATAAAACTGCAGAATGCATACTGTTGTAGAAGAATAAAAGGTATTTTACTCTCCCGGGGCATTGTCAACACAATTCTGAGTTAATTTTTTATTCTGAAATTATTTACAATGAAGATGAGTAGTTTCAAGTTATTGCCCCGTGCAGAGATTGTCAAAATCTTCCTGTGTCAGCTGCTTAACTTATGTTATAAGTCAGGAAGGTCTGGGGCTTTAACTACAATGGGACACTTGAACATGACAGGGAAAAGTATGTTTATAAGGTATTAGCTAACATGTGCTACAATCACCTCTTTGCTGATGAAGTCAAAGCTTTTGGGAATCTGAAGATTATTTTTTGCTGCCTGAGATATGCAGGACTTCATGTTGTGAACACAGTGATTCCTCTGGCTGATTTAGGGCCTGCTCTGATGCATCCTGAAGGATCTTGCACATGCCTTGGTTGGAAGGATGATGTTTTCACTGAGGATAGAAAAGAGTGAATAAAATAGCAGTAGTAGTGAGCTGGCTGATCCTTAGAAAAATAATGTGAATATGAATTGAAGATGAGTAACTTACAAGTGTAAAACCAAATTAGAAATCACAGGATTCATAGTTCACTGTCAGACTTTTGCATCGCAAAAATACAGATTTTTAAAAAGATAACAAGATTGTTAAATCTAAATGTGAAAAAAAACCCTAAGTATAGCAAAAAATAGGCTGATCTGAAGTAAGAACTTTGAACATGGGCTTAAATTGTTTAACATACGACATGATTTACTTTATTTCCATGAAAACATCAATTCATCCACAGTCTCATGACATGAGATACATAAAGATGTCTTCATTTTGCCTCCTCAGCTTCTTTTAGGGAATGGTTTGTGTTCACTTATCTAGAATTAGGAGTACAGAGACTATTTCAAATGTCTCTTAAAATATGTGTTATTGCAAACAACGAATATAAAATGAAATTCACACACATATCTTTGCTGGTGGCCAAGAGCTGCGTTGCAATATGCCGGAAATCCAAACATCCTCCTACTCTCAGAGCCTTGCTGACAGATCTACAACAACTTCTTTCTCTTGAAAAAGCTACATACAAAATCAGAATAAGAAACAGAGAATCCTTCTTATTCTGAGAAACCGATCTAGTTTATAAAATGCAAGACTAAATATTCCTCATCATTATGAAAACTATTTTTTTTCTGAGAATTTTTTTTCAGGCAACACTGAAAAATATAAAATCTCCCTCAATGTAGCAAGAGAAAACCTTGACATCCTTGAAAAGGCAACAGCTTTAAACTCATAGGATTATTTCATTGTTTTCTGATATGGCTATTTAGATCTACAAATTGTTGGGCTTCTGCATAAGTATAGGGGTCTACATTAATGGAACTTGATACAGAAATAGAACCTTAGTTCAGCAAATCCTCCTTTGTTGAAAAACCAATTAAAAAATGAACACAAGGGAATAGAAAAACAAGTAACTTTTACAGGAATGTATTTTTTTAAACAGAGCACACTTCGCAAGAAGTGCTCTATTAGATGCTACATATTTTAATTAGCTGTTTAGAAAATCAGGTTGACAGTGTCCTTTAATTAGTAGACATTGACTTATTCCACATGTATTATGGCATAGTGAATCTTATTAAAATGAATGTTTCTTTCTGAAGATATATATATATATATATATATAAATCCACTATCATTTGTTTGCCCACCAGATTGCCCACCATCAATACGGCTGCTTTTTAAAATGATTCATTTTAGTCACATATTTAATCAGCTAATAGCTGATCTCTCTCTAAGGTCTTGATCCTTTTTACATGTATTATTTCATCCTGAAATAGTCTTTGGTTGTATCTTGTTTTTGAAGTTTTCTTTTGAATTTATCCTTGCTACTTTGGAACCTAAAATGCAGTAAATCAAATTATTAAAAGTTAAAATTACTGTGGAAACATTTAAGGTTTTGAGTATAGTTCTGCTCTTTGTTATAAAATATTGCCAAACACTACAGATTTTTTAAAAAGTTACATTTTTAAAGCTATTTTTTCCACTTGGAGTGGTGCAGATATTTGGTCAGTGAGAAAATTATGTATAGTTTAAAAGGCTATTAACTAGCTCAGGATTTACGTACTGCTGCTCAGTATGCAGCCTGCTTGCAGAACTCAAGTTGTCTGAGGGCCATGGTTGGAGAGCACAGCAAAATTAAAAAGGTTAATTAAAAAAATGGATGTCTTAATAGCATTCACATTAAAGACAATAAAGCACTCATGGACATCATTGGTTTGAAGAGGAGTTTTTGGGACATATGCCATTATTTGTTGTTCGTAGTGTAGGGTAAATGGTGCTTCTCGATCCCCACGGCTTGTATCAGTGCTTAGAATGACACTCTAGGGAAAATACCTCTTTCCTTAACAGCATATGGAGTATAGGCCTGGCCTTTAACCATCTTCTTCCTTTCCCTATAACTTACAGAGGCATATCATACTCCCCAACCAAGAAGATAAGCAAAGCCAAAAGTTAATGAAGCAGGAGCTTCTTTGCTATGGGGAGTGCATTTGAATGGGTTTTTAGAGGCAGGGATGGTGCTGCCAAAAAGTAGATCCAGGAAGCAGAGCCAGAGACTCTGCAGACATTTGAGGCTTTCTGATGAACGGCCCTAGAGCCCTGACTGACTTGGGAGACATTACATGGGGCTAATGTAAGCCCACACTGCCATCCACTGCAGTAGTTCTGGAGAAGCTCTACAAGTTGCATTTGTCACTGAATTTGTAGCTACATGGATGGGCGTGCACCTTAGATGAACAAAATACATCTAGGAACGTCCATGCTACTTGTAAATGAACTTTATTTATGGCAAACTTTGAAATAAAATAAGGCCAATAATATGAATTCCATGAAAACTTCTATAGGCCAGATAGTCCAACTTTAGAGAATCTGCTCAGTGAGAGTAAAGGGCACAAGGGTACCTAGAGCCTCACGGTGATTGTCTAATAATGGACAGCAAAAGGGGGTTGAATATCCATCAAGCTGGTTGTGCTACTTTCAGCTTCCTAACAATCAGTGAACAGTAAGTAAGCTTCAATCTCTACGGAAAAGTGACTGTATTCCTTAAAAACCAAGTATCTCCGACCTCTAGAGCATGCTATTACTAAAAGAAGGGTATAATTGACTTTTTGGGTAGACGATTACTTGTTCTTGCTGCAGTTGCCCCATAACAGCATGGATTATAAACCTTATATCCCAGTCATTCAGGCAAAACTGTTATCTTAGCCCTGCTGTTTAATTAGCTTTTACAATTGGACATTGTTTATATTCCAATAAATGTTGCCTGAGTAAAGGCTTCCCCTTAACCAATTATACCAGATGTTTTTCTGTGAAGGTCCTAATTAAATGGCATCTATTCCTGTGTTTGTTCTATATCCTGCCTATTGTGTAAATCTCTGTAGGAGTGCAGTGCTATACTGGAATATTTTACTGACATTTCTGTCACTTGCTGGTTCACTGGCAGTAGTCGTATTTACTGCTGCAGCTTCTACTGTATGTAGCTTATTTCTTTAAAAACTGTTGCTCACCATATGACAGGAAGGCCCTGATGGTTAGGGCAAGTTTGAGGCTTGGGAAGCCAAGTCAGCTCCTTTTTGTATGATGGACTTCTCAGATGATGCTAAGTCATGTATGGTCCCTGCCAGGACAGTATAACAAGTTGACTGACCAGGTTACAACTCCTGCTGTCCAGTCCTGCATTTTACAGTGCAGAATTTTAAGGCAAGGGTGAAGTTTACTTGAAAATCCTGCTTTGTGTCACTTTGTGATACGATGACAATTTGTAACTACATCATAGAGTGACACTGTGTCTCTTTGCAGAGACAGGGTCTGATTCGGAAGCAACTCTACCATCCATACCAGTTTTTGGACAGTTTCAGCGATGGTCATTGTCAGCTGTGCTAAGCAGTGCTGTCTGCACCTCTTAATCAAAGCCTCAAAGTATTTGAATTTCAGTCCTACTGTATAAAGGAATATTATTTTCTGGCAGGAAGGATTGGAAGATATTTTACATTCCAGGTGTTATTTCTTAGAGCTGGTTCCTAAGGACCATCATTTTTAAGGCCTAATTTATGTGTTTTCAAAATATGAAAGGGAAATCGGCATGCTTTCTCTGATATAGCTGTGTGCATTTTACAGCCCCCACCCTAGGTCTGTCAATGGATTCCCAAAAGTAATATTTCAACACCATATAGCAAAGTAACGTAGAAGCTTATTAATAGGCACGCTGTTTCACTGCCAATTCTTATGAGTTAGAGGATTAAAAAATACAATAGCCCATCTGTTCTTTAGCAAATATCTTGATTTAGAAGTTACACATCACTTGTAACTGCACTTTTACTGTCTTTTTCTACCATTCAAACTTCGATAGAGTCATTTTAATTTCATCTTAATATCCTCATTTAAAAATTATCCTTGATTTCAAGATACATTAGGTAAGAAATAATTTCTGCTGCTTCTGATCAAATAAATATGCATGGTAGTTTCCTTAAGATCCTGATTTTAGGATTATTTTTGTCCTTGCTGGGGCCACTGGCTCTTGTAGGAAGGGGCTGGAAAGCTTGCATGCTATGAAAGTCCCTGAAGCTCTAGACTGTAGAAGAAGTCATTAATATACTCATGTATTTATTTATTTATTTATTTATTTTTTTATATGTAGACTCAACTCAAAATTGGGGACAGATAGTTGGGTGTGACTGTGCCTTACTGAATACCCACTTCTCAACATGGCTGGTTATAACAGGGAAGACAACTTTGGTAATCAGGGTGTTCAGCGATACCTATAATTTCACATCTCTGAAATGTGAAATGATGAAATATAGAGAAATTAACAGTGTGTTTTATGTCTTGAAACATACAAAACAGCAATTTTAAAATGATACTAGGAGTTTTGCCTCAGTGTAACAATTCTCTCATGATACTAAAGCCAGATCTCTGCCTATAGCAAGATGGTAAGGCTGCAGTTTACATGAAGCCATTAATCTTTATCATTTGGTTAACCATCACCAATTAGCATGCTCTTTTTTGAGCATGCCAAGTATTCTACAACTGCCTTACAAGAGCTGAGACGCTGGGTCAGAAGTCCGTGAGGACTGGTGTACTCTGGGGAGGAGCTGTCCTAGGTAGCAACACCACAGTGGAGGGTGCTGCCCCAGCATCTCTGATACTCCTCCAGACTGGAAGGGATTGCTCTTCTAATGCAGGTCAAAAAGACCTAAAGACAGAGGCATTCCGCACCTGACCAAGAGCCCGTGCTTTGAGGAAGTTTCTGCAGTAGCTCACCAATGTAGCCAGGCCTGGATGACCCAAGTCTGAACACATTAATGCAGCTTATGAGTCTTTACAGTTCTGAAAGTTGTCAGTGAAAGCTGCCAATGGTCTTGGCAATACCCCTGATGCTCACTCTGGTGTTTTGTTTCCTGCTCTTGTATTGGCTTTGATAGTGAGTGCCCTTGGATCAATAGAAGCTTTGGGGATAGACCCTGGAGGAGGAAGGTGACACCGAAGTAAATGTGATTCTGAGCATGCAATGGTTTTGCACCCAATATGGCTTATCTGAGATGTGGAAGGTGAAATTGTCCCACCAGTAGATGTTATCTCTCTTCTACAATCATCATTCTACAAAGGATGGAGAAAGAGAATAGCCGTGTCCACAGCTCTGTCTGGCTACAGCTCTGTCTGTTATCATACGATCATAGGCAATCTTCTGCCTTGGGAATTTCTCTACTTAAACTCAAAGAATTTAAATTTTATTCTAATGCCTGTTCTAGCATGGAGGAGAAGGAAAGCCACGGGTCATCTGGACCTACTGTCTGTGTGTTTCGATGGCAAACGCTGCAGGCTGGATGCTTATGCGTCAGGCTCAGTGCCGTGCTGAGGCCCTTGAAGTAGGTTGTGTTGGAGGCTCGCTGAACACGCATATAAGCAAGTCAGACACAAGGTGTCCTGGAAGGACTTGTTGGTACTGCATCGGTTATGGAATAACTGACAGGCAGAGGTTGTTCCTGCAAAAGTGCGCTGCAGAAATAACAGGCGTGAGAGAGAGGTGAATGAGGACCTCAATGGCTCACAGCATCAAGCCATTTAGAGCACTGAATTCAAGCCCACATGTGAACTCGCCTCCCAAAGGCAATAATCTGGATGGACCCTTGAATTGTTTTAAAGGAGAAAAAAAAAAAAAAAAATCTGTCCACATGGCTTGCATTAGTACAGATCTATTTCATTCTGATCTGAACACTCAAAGCCCTTGTATATGATGGAAAAAAAAAAAAAAAAGATACTTTCTTGCCACTTAGCTTGTGAAAAAAATCCTAAGGAAGACAAGTGCGTGTTAGGGTGAGCCAACTGTTTACCATGATCTGCTAACAAATGTGAAAACTAAAAATGGCCTTTCTGCTCTGGGATTTTATCATGTATTAGCTGCCATGTGTTAGCTAACATAAGTTTATTGCAGTCTGAAGTAAATCCCACAGTTTCAGTTTACCTCCTCTCTCCCAGCTGCTACATGTAGTGATTGTCTCACAGTGATTTACTGCTCCCTTTTCCCTGCCACTGGAACTTGGAGGATATGAACTAAAACCAAAACCATACATTTGTTTAAAATTTATGGAACTTAGCATGGTTCTTAAATCCATTAGGAACTGCCCTCTTCTCTGAAGAATTAAATTTCAACTTGGGGCCCGGTAATCACTGCTTCAGAACAACAAACAGTTTTTCAACACACCCCAAATTAGGTCTTGATTTTGCCTCTCTCATCTTTCCAGAGGTTTACTCACTTCATTGAAAGAATTTTACTCATTACAGTAGATGCTAAAAGGAACTAAAAATGAAAGAGTGTTGTAGAGATCACAGAATCTTAGAATACAATGCATAACGTATATATGCACATATAAATGCAGGAGACAAGGTCTGGCAAATATCCATAAAAATACAGAAAGATTCATGTTAAACTACTATTTCGATATTAAATATCTTACAGTAAACATATGAAAAGTTCATGCAGGCATCTATTTTAATTTCTAAACATCAATGTAGTAATCACTGCCAGCAGGACTGTATCAGGATCATGAAAAGGCTTTGGAAACATCTGAGAAAAAGTTCTGGGGCCATCCACAAGGTAACAGAGCATATTTAGTAGTTACATGATTAGAAACTATTTGAAAGTGCTTTAACTACTGAGGCTTTTCAGTGAATTGCAGGTTTCCAGTGCAGAATGGATCTTTTGGCCCCTTATGGCAGCCTCTGAACAGCACAGAACACTTTTTCTGGCTTAGCATTAAGTTTTGGGTTTGATATGCCTAGGCTGTCTTGACCCGTATGTTCAAATCCCAGGGGAACTGACTCAGCCCTTCATCTTTCCTAGATAGATAAAGCGCAGCTTTACCTTGTACATGTGTATATCTCTCTCTAACAGGAACTTTAGAAATGAAAGTTCTTTATTTTCTGCAAATGATTTTAAAATATTCTTTCTGAAGCAGTGTTTGCTCCTTTCCTTGGCTACCACTTCTTCTTCTGTTCTGCACCTGGTTGGCTAGCACTGACCTTTTTCTTGGAGGTTTGTCCTTCCCTAATTAAACGCAGGACATAAGTGCACACTGGCAGTGAAACCCTGGTCAAAGCTGTGCACAGCTTGGAGGAATGCTAAAAGACTAGAAGTGTGTGCTTGAGAGGGTGATACATGTTGGTGATCCCCTGCTTTTGCAAACTCAAAAGTGTTTGTAGGAGAGCAGAAAAGGAAGGCATTGCTCAGAGTCCTGGAGTCACAAACTGCTCATCTTCCATGTTCAGTATGGCACTAATTTATAGATTGGGTTCCTTCAGGCTGGCAGCTTCTCTGTGTAATTACATGATATTGATGCATATCCCCAAGGACAATTCTTATTAAGAGCAAATAGTTCAAAATATTCATAATATATAAAATTAAAAAATACTTTCAGTAGTGAAATGAGATGGTGTTTTGCACACATGGGTACAAATTGATCCAGTTTTTGTGATCACAGTGTCTCAGGTTTCATATCAGTTATCTCAGCATAGCTTTATGATTATTTCTGAAGTCATGCACAGAATGAGGGTAGACACAGTCTGACCTTTCCAGACTTCCTGCATTTTAATTTTTCCTATGCTTAGAAATAAAAGAGAAAAAAAACCCAAGAGGTAATATTATTTCTGTATAGAACATCTGAAGATATACTAGGCGTGTTTAGAATACATTAAAGGCACTGTCTTGACACAAGAAATTTACGATCTACTTTTAGATATTACATAAGTAATGAGAGCAATAAATGCTGGAGGAACAAAGAATGGATTGAATTTACAGTAATAAGATTATAGCATTCCTCCAGTATGTATGTATGTTTTAAAATTCACTTCAATTTTCTTACCTCAGTCTAGGCTTTGATTTTTCATTTTGGCTCTTTTTTTTTTTTTTTTTTTTTTTTCCTTTATCAGATGAATTTTCCTGTTTGAAGGAAGCCTTGTTAAGGCCACAAGACCTTAACATCCAGGCTAAAAGCTCAGGCCAGTCTGGTTTTTGGCTCCTCTGTTTTGCCTGTATGGGCAACATAGATGGCCTCTTTCTAGCAGACACATCCTCTTTATTGCCCTTTTTTCCCCTGACAATAGTCAAAGCTGAGGTACCGATATGACATATATTTGAATGTGTGCAACCCCTTATTCTTCACAAGGAAAAACGATACAAAAACAAGTCATAGTATTTGTGCATAATAATACTAGATTTTTAAATTCCCATTTTGAAGGACATTTCCTATACTTTTTCTATGCTGTGCAAAATTCATGTATTAATATTCTACCTTCTCATCCAGCCTTGGTGGTCACTTGCAATTTGTGAAAAATCAGTAATGTACCTTGCTGGATTTTTTTGGTAATGTACAGAAAAGTTTTTTTTTTTTTATCATTTTTTTTAGACACTCTGAAAATATCAGGATTGTAAAATGCAATTTTCATTGATTTTCCTGGAAGATCTTTGGGATCTTGATAGAATATATATTGACAGCAGCCCCCTCTGCTGAATTCAAAGCATTGAATCCCTAATGCAAATCATTCTATCTTCAACATATTTGAGTTATATTCAACATTTTTTAAAAAAATGTAATCAGAAATTCTTTCCTCTTACAGTATTTTGCTCACTTGTGTTCTTTAGTTTATGTACAGCCTTGCAGGCTGCAGACAAAAGATAAACAAGGAAAAATCTAATGTTTAAAATACAAGCAGGGATAAAAAAATGTGAAAGAGTCTTCAAGCCTATATAGAAGATAAATACCTAGGAAGATGGCACAAATCCATATTCAGAAAAATAATTTCTTCCTCAACATTTGTAATGAAGAGAGTTGTCAGTCACATTAGTGTTTATGTAAATTTGCCTAAGCTGATGAATCATAACTGAATAATTGTCTAATCTTCTTGGTTTTGGCCAACATTTCCATTTACTTTTATGCTACCTCAATTTATTTTTATTTGCTCATGTAATTGTTTTTAGGAGTCCACTCTGGAACCCATTACTAACACAATGAAAGTAAGGGGGCTACTTAGAGAGATTTTTAGTCTAAGACATTAAGAAGTGGATGCAAGAAACAGAGGGATCAGAATAAAACAACACTAGTCACCATGATAGACAGTAATCTTGGCACACAGCTGACTATTCATTATCATTCCTTCAGTAGACATCACAGCATAGGAGATTTTAGGGATGGATTTGAAGGAGGAAAATTAGGTGAGTAGGCGTGAGAAGCAGTAGTGAGGAAAAGCACGAAGGTGCTGGTTTGAAAAAGTAACAAGTAAAGAGTTATTACTGAATGAAATGTGTAGGGGGAAGACTTTGGTTTCTCTATAGGATATTAGAAGATGACAGGGTGGGAATAAGCTGTAAAGAGCCTTAAAAGTGAAGTAGCTTTTGCTTGCTAAGATTTTGAAAGAGGAGGGATATGCTGAAATAAGGAATATGGCAGAAACAATGATTGTGGACGATAACCAGTACAGCAGTGTTTTGCAGTGGTATTCTCTAAAGAGCACCCTATTTTCAGGTGCTCTCCTGATTACCATTATGCTCCTTCTTCAGTGTGAAAATTGCACCATTAGGTAGCTCTTTTCAAAAGAAGTTTCTCTAAGAGGTTTCTGGTTCTTTTTCCTAGTCAAATTAGCTTATTGTTATTGGATATCTATATTTATATTGTTATCTACATTTAACACCATTTCAGCTTGATGAAGTGACAATACCATAGCACTAAATTCAGACTGAAAAATATGAGTGTGGCATTTCTATTTTTTTTTCAGTTGTGTTAGTTCAGAAGAGATAATTGGACTGAAAAAAAAAAAAAAAGTGCTTTCCTCCAGATATCTTTGATTTCAATACACCTTCACACAGGTATCTGAGTTAATGGAATGGCAGATTGATGCAAAAGGCCTTTGGATTGGTATTTGTGATCACCATAGAAGTGACTCTCCCAGAGAAATGTGAGTATAAAGAAGGTCACCTCAAGAACTGTTATGGAGGGTTTCTCCACAGGCATTTAATTCTTAGAAATTTACAGATGAAAAATGCAACATGAATATTAATAGATAGGAATGAAATATGAAAGGACACTGAAGCTGGAATAGCAAGTAGAAAAAAGAGGATGAGGGGACTTGGGGACATGATAAGAAATCAGACTGAAGCTGCAAACTTGGGCATAACCATGTACAAGCTAGAATAAAAAGGGAAGTTTAGATAAAGGAATTAAGTGAGTAAAAAGAGAAATCATTTTAAGGAAGAATGGAGCATGGGCATGAGGAAACCAGAGTGATGTGATAAAACAGACATAATAAAAGACTAACAACTGAAGCAGATGTGGTCTTCATTTTGGAGAGAGAGAGGAAGAGAAAGCAAAACTTGGTAATGGGCTAAACAGATAAATAAGAGACAAATAATCAGGAGCCTTTTCTGACAGACAGGTTGGAGATGTTATAATGCACATACACAGAGAGACTCCTGGAGAGAACCTAAGGATGTGTGTCTAGTTTAAGCTTGAATTGGTCCTGATGTTGCTTCTTAGTAGATATGCAGGATATTTACTACAAACCTTCAAATGTGAGGTCGGATAGACAGAGGGAAATACCAGAGCACATGCAGAGTCCTCTGAAGAGAGATATCCCAGGATCATTTGTATGGAAACAAGGAGGAAAGCTTGGAAAAAAAAAAAAGATGCCTCTGCCGCTGGGGAATGTTTTAACCCCATCAAAAGGGCCCTTGGCACACCGCCTCAGACAGGTGTTGGCCCAGGAATGTGACTACATCTGAAAACTTGTGGCTGTGGCTAGAGTAAGTCACTGAAATTGAAGGGAACCAGATTAAATAGACCTAAATAGCACCAAGCAAGGAAACACACACGTCGTTGGCCCCTCCGCTCCCAAGGTTTCGCGGCTACATTTGCCACACGGCGGGGCTCAGCGTCGGGCCCGGGCACACGCGTGTGCACGCGGAGACCCTCCGCTCCGGGAAGCGTCGTGGCGCTTGCCATGTGGACAGAGTCACCTGCTAGGACTCCGCTCCCCGCCGGGCCGCCTCGGTGCGGGGATGAATACATAACTCAGTGGCCACAACTGCCGCATCAGCGGGCTCCCCGTCAGCCCTTCAGCCCCAGGCCGCCGTCCCGGGCGCTGCCAGGCCGTGGGGCAGAGGCGGGGCTCACCCCACCGGCCCCCCGCGCGGATCCCGCGTCCCGCCAGGATGCTCCGTCTGTCACTCACTGCCCCAGGCCGGTGCTGGGGACATGTTCACGGCGCCCGCGTGCCCAGCGCAGAGCACCTTGTCCCGCCGCCCGCGGTGCCGCCGGCGTGTCCCATGTCCTGGCTGCCGCCCGCCACGTCACTGGGCCCCAGGCGGAGTATTCCCACACGGATACGGCATCCTACGGCACAGCCGCTGCCGGCGAGGACGGGCAGCGGGCGCAGTGTCACCGTGATCGCTGCCGCCGCCGTCCCGCGGGGCCGCCAACCTCGGCCAGGGCTGCCCCGCTGCGCGCGCAGGGCTGTGAAGCTGCACCGTCCCCTCCTGCTGCATCCCGCTCATGACAAGCTTCTGTTGATATGCTCTGAATCCGTATTCCTTGTGACCACTATTAGTAACATGATGTAGAGGTAGAAAGAAATGACCAAGTGTTTTTATTACATATACTGTAATCCTGTCTAACCACCTTCTAGCAGGAATATAGTAATGTAGTGCTTATTCTGTGAATATTACCATGTATTTTTTACATTGTACAGTATATAAACACAGTTGAACTTTGCAGTGGCAGGCATGCTCCACTCTACCGGACAGAAACCTTTTGCTGTAAGCAATACCTTGTGGTATGAGAATTCTATTTCAAGCCCTAAAATATTTCAACTTACAGCTTGTTTGGAAAAATATTTCCATTTTTGTAAAAATATATGTTTCCTGATTACCTCTTGCTAATAAATCTATTCTATCTCAGGGTGAACGATGACTCGCAGCATTTTTATCCGTTGGATCTGACCTCTGCAGACGCTCTTGCCGGTCGCGGCTCCCTTGGGTGCCTGAGAAGGGGCACGGGGGTGCTGCGTCTCACTAAGCGGAGGGCAAACGCGCAGAGTTTTGCGAGCCCGGTGCAGTGGGGGCGGTGCGGGGATGCACCCGCCTGCCCGGTGCGAGCGGGGCGGGCGCTCCGGGACCGGCCGCTCCGCTCCGCTGCGCCCGGGCGCGGCGGGATGAGCGCGGCGCGGGGCCGCCTGCAGCCATGGAGCGGCGGCTCCTCTGCGCCGGCCTCTACTGGCTGCTGCTGCCGCTGGCCCTGCTGGCCGGTGAGTGCCGGGACCCCCCCGGGACCCCCCTCCCCGAGACACTTTGTATCCGCCCGCTGCTGCTTTGTATCGGCCCGGAGCGCTGCCCGCGGGGGGAGCGGGGCTGCGGGCGCCCACCCTGCTTGGGGGGTGTTTTTGGGTGCCCCCTCCCTGCTCTAGTGCTCTGGGAGGTGGGAAGTGTTTGAGCACCCCCGTGCTGCATGTGCTGGGGGCACCCCTGGGAGCCTGGCTGTGGTTTGTGGGGTGCCCTGAAGTGTGGGGTGTTGGTGGGTGCTAAGGCCGCCCATGGGTGAGTGGCTCCCCTCCCGCAGCGAGGAAGTGGCCGGGGGTGCGGGCGCTGCCGTGGCCAGGAAGCGGCTGAATCAGTGCAGCCCATGGGATGGCAGACGCCCGCGCGAAGCCGCCGAGCGTGACACCCGGCTCTGCAGCGCCGAGCGCTTTGGGCCAGCGCCGCAGCCTGCCGGGATCGTGGCTGCTGCAGGAATCTCTGCTTCCCTTCCGAGCCCAGGGAAGGGGCAGCAGGGGAGCCCTGGCACGGTGCTGAGCCGCCGGGCACACGGTTGTGCAGAGCCGCTGCACCGGGTCCTTTGCCCCGGCACCCGCAGCGTCCGGGCACGTGGGACCCATCGGGGTGAAACCGCCTCCCGAGGCCGCAGCGGCGGCTGTTTTGCAAGTTTTATCACCAAAGGCCAGGGCCGTGCGGTGGCCGCCAGCCGGCTCCGGGTGCGGCCTTGCCCGCTCCCTGCGCCCTCCGCATTCCTCCTCACTGGATTTCGCAAACCTGCTCCCGGGAGCTGCCGTGACGGGGCTGCTTGTGCAACGAGCTGCTCGGGCTCATGCGGGGCAGGCGGTGGGACGTGGACCCAGCTGTGGCTGCCGGGACCATCCCGGCGGAGCTGCTCTAAGCCCATTTTAAGCAATGTTGGCCTTTGAAGGCAGATGCACCACCCACCTAGGCAATCGTCTGGCTACTAGCCTGGAAAATACCCGTGTCCCGAGACTCGCCGAACAAGAATCAGCTCTTTGAACCTGGGCTGCCCGGGGAAACGTGTTCGGGGACTCTGGGTTTACCTTTAAATAGACGCCAGGGAAATGCTCCTCAGGGCCGGGCAGCCCAGCGCTCCGTAAACAGCACCGGTCAACGGGCTCCTTGTGCCCGGCGGGCGCCGCGGGGTGGCCGGAAGAAGCCGCAAGGCGGCTCGTGCGATAAGCGAGTGTCACCGCTGCCCGCGGTGGCACCCGGGGGCTGCATCCAGCCGAGCTGCTGCATTTCAGCTTTTGCAGCCTCGACCCGGCCTTTCTGGGCCTCCAGCGGAGGCAGCTCGAGACTTGCTGGTGCAGGAAGTTGGTGACTGTTGAAAAAGCTTCTCTATTTGCTCCAGTTTGTGCGGGGAGTGACTCAGTGCAGGATGTGAGGAGGTTAATTATAACGCTGCTGTGAGCCGCGCTGGAAGGTGTCCGGGCGCTGCTGCACGCAGCCTCCCTGCCGGCCCTGCGCGGGGGACGGTGGCCTCGCCAGCAGCACGTGTCCCCCCTGGCGCCTCCGCGTCCCCCTGCCAGCAGCGCGTGGGGCTCTGTGACGGGGATGCTGCGGCTCCCGAAACCCTAGGAGCCGGGTGTAATATTCCCCTGGCTGCATCAGGAGCTTGTTTAAATTTGGAGCCTGGCGCAGGCAGCTGCTGGCGGGGATCAGCCCTGGCGCTCCTCTTTTGCTGCCGGAGCAGCCGTGCGGCGGGGGGGTACCGGGGCATGGGGGGCACCGCCAGGGCCCCCCCCGGGACAGTGGCAGCCGCCTCCGCCCGCAGCCTCCCAGCCTTCCTTCCCCTGCAATTAGGGCTCTTCCCGAGCGTGCGCAGGATGTTGGTGGCGGCCACGGGCCGGCTCGGCCCTGGGAGCCCCCCGGGGTTGCGGTTCGGGGCGAGGAAGCGGAGCGGCCCCTCTGCGGGTCCCCAAGCCCCCCGGGGGGCCAGGCTGTGCCGCCTGTGCCCGGCGGGCACGTGGGCTGCGGGCGGCTGCCTCCTGCGGTCAGGAGCTTTTTATAAATGAGGGGAAATTCAAAAAAAAAAAGAAGCTGCGGATGTCTCCAGGAGAAACAGCTCCTGCTTCCTCCCCGGGGCAGGGCCGGGTGCAGGACTGGGGCGCTGTGTGCCCAGCCCTGGGTCCTGCTGTCTGTGTCCCTGCCCTGCCCCTCTGTTTTGGGCTGACTGTGGGGCTGAGCTCCCTGCGTGTTGAAATGGGCACCAGTGTGCCCTCCTCGTCCCACAGTGGCACTTGGGGGTGACAGGAGATGCTCGGGGGTAGCACTGGGTTTTGCTGCCTCCTCTCTCCTGGCCCTGCTCTCTGCTGGCTCTGTTCCTGCTCCCATGGGCAAGGACATAGGAGCAGGGCTGTCCCTGTCCCCCAGTGCCACAGTGACCGTGGGTGCCACCTCCCTGGCCCTGGTTGTGGGGCTGGTGGCATCGCTGCACCCACCATGGGCACAGTGCCAAGCTAGTGCCCCCAGGGCAGCTCCAGCCATGTCCCCAGGGAGGCACCACGAGCCGGCCTGGCGGCGCTGCCGGCAGCGGGATGCATTTTTCCATAAAAACAGGATGCAGCAGGTGAAGTGTCACGGCTGGTTCCCCATCCCAGAAAGGGGATTTGGGGCGTGCTGGGAATGCAGCCGGCAACGTGGCCTGTGTGCCTGTGGCCACCTCTCCAGCGGTGACAGTTCTGGGTGCAAAGTCCCCAAGGGCCAGTGTGCTGGGCCCTAGCAAAATGTACCCTGTCCCTGCGCACTGCATCCTCCTGGGAGCGGGCAGAGCTGCCTGGTGCCCCTTGGGGCTGGGGTTCGGCTGGCGCTGCCCTGTGGCACAGAACGATGCCCTGGTGCTTCTGGGCACTAAACCTGCCTTGGGACTCAGCTGCGGCAGCAGGTAACAGGGCTGAGCAGAACCGGCAGCGCGTGCAGTTGATTAAAGAGCTGCGCTAATTAATACTGCACGACCGCCGGTCCCAGCAGGGAGAGCGGCCGTGCCAAGCCCTGGAGCGGCCGCCTGGGGGTCCTGCTGTGGATGTGCCGGGTCTGAGCCCCAGGGCACGGGGCAGCGCCGCTCGCTCGTGGGCCGCCCGCTGCACTGGCTCTCGAGGGAGGATTAAAGGCTGCTCTTTAATGAGGTCCCGTGCATCTTGCTGTGATTTATCCTCCTCTCTGTGTTTTAACTTGGTTAATATTTCAAGTGCTGCTGGCTGCCCGCTCTGGCTGCAGCGCTGGGTTAGTCCCTGAGCAGTGTTGGGGCTGTCCTGGCTGCTCCCAGGGGCTTTTTGGGGACCCGGGGCTGGCCTGCAGCAGCCATGTGCCCCCCCGCGCCTCTGGCACTTGCCTGCAGCCCAAATGTACTTGTTGGGGCCAGGGAGGGTGCCCGTGGGCCCCTGTCCCCACTGAATGAGGGCTGGCTTGGATGCTGCTGAAGCCTGCCTGTCACGTCCTGCGGGGGTGCTGTCCCTGTCCCCAGTGTCCCTGTGGTGCCGGCGCCTCCCCGGAGCCCGCAGTCCGTGTCCTCACGAAGGCTGTCTCGTGGTGCCGCCCGCATCCCAGCCCGGCCGATGCTAACAGGGCTCTGTAACTGCTGGTCCTGTCCTCACTGGCAGCAGCCGTGGGGTGGGGACGGCACCAGGACTGCGTCTCTGGGCATCCCCGTCCGGGGGAAGATCGGGGAGGGCCGGTCGTGCCGCCCGCCCCAGCACGGCTCCTCTTGGGCTCCTCGCCGCTGGCGCGGGAAGGGGAATATTTGCTCCATGAGGTCATGGTTTGCCGAAACGCAGCTCGCAACCCTCGGCGGGGAGGGGACACGGGCTGGGGGCAGCGCCGGCCGCGGGTCCCTTAGGGCAGGGGCTGCGAGCAGGGCCCGGCTGCCCCCACCCCGCGGTGCTGCCTGTGCGCGGTTGGATCCGTGCCCTGTCCGGGGGTCCCATTCCTGTGTGGGATGAGGGTGCCGGGCTGGTCCTGCCAGGGGCTGTGCGTCCTCCCCGCTATGTGTGGCCCTGGGACGAGCCATCCCCTAGGATCCGTAAACACAGGAAGGGCCGTGCCCGGCTTGCTGGTGCAGAGCATGTCCCTGGCTCCCACCCCGGGCCCTGCAGGGAAGGGGTGAATGTCCCTGCCCCGACCGTCCCCTCCTGGGTGGCCCTTGGGCTCCCCGGCTCCAGCGGGGACATACTCCCCTCGTGCCCATCTCCGAGATGTCCCGCCCCGGCGGCTGCCTCCGTCCCTGCCGGCTCAGGTATGGGCATTGCGATGGGTTGCCCAGCTCATGCAGCCACCGGGACGCGGTGCCCCTGTCCCCGCTGGTGGCAGCCCCGGGGGTGCTGGCTCGGGTGCAGAGCTCCCTCCCCGGCTCCTCCACCGCATTTGCTCCTGAAAACAAGCTGTAATTTAGGTCTAAAAATAAGCGAGGGGAAGGTGCAGAGCGGGTGGCGTGTCCGGAGCGGAGCAGCGGGTCAGGGACTCGCCCGGCACAGAGGCACCCCAAGGCTTTGCTCCCTGCACCGTGCTGCCGGCGGCTCCCCGTGTCCCCCGGCCCACCGGGGCAGCCGAGGGCATGGGGATGGCAGCGAGCACAGCTCAGCGCTGCCTTACGGGAAGGGGGGTTGTTTTGCCCGTTGGAATAACGCTGATTTTGCTCTTCGCTCCTGTGCCAAGGGCTCTGAGCTGCCCCTTGATGCAGCAGAGCCCCTGGGCATGTGCCAGGCGCCGCACCGGCGTCGCTTGGACGATGCCTCCCCGGCGGGGGGTCCCCTGGATGGGGATGGGTGGGAGAGATGGCACAAGCTCCGTTCTCCCCTCTGCGCTTTCCTCGGGACCTTGGCGAGCCCGGCGCTTGCATCTGTGTTTGCAAGCGAGCCGGGGGCACCCGAATGCACCCACTCTTGGGCACTGCAGGGGTTAGGGACGCTGGGTTCCCAGTTGGATCCATCCCGGGGGCTCCCGGTGCTGTGGCACGGGTGTGCAATGGGCTAACTCCATCCGTGCTTCTGTCCCCAGCCTGTCTCTTCCGCTTCAACGTCCTCTCCCTGGTCTACCTGCTCTTCCTGCTGCTGCTGCCCTGGTTCCTGGGGCCCTCCGAGCACACTGTGAGAGGTAAGAGCCGGGGGGGACGGCTGCGTCCGCGGGGACCGGCGGCAGCGCCGGCTGGTGCCGTCCCCAGGCTCCCCTCCTTGCAGCGTGGGAGCTACGAGCTGCCCTCGCGCGGGTACCTGCTGCCCTTGCCCTGCGGTTTGCCCCCGGCCGCGCGGCGCGGGGACGCGTGGCTCCATGCGGCGGCCTCGCTCTGTTAATTATAGCCCAGCCCAGCTATTAATAGGCTTCTGGCTATGAAAAGGGCAGTTTCGAGTCCCAGCCATATTAACCAGAAACCTCAGAGCTGGGCTGTGCCCACGGGGCGGGCAGGGATGTGCTGCCACCACCACCCCTGCCGTGGGCGCACCGGGCAGGTCCCCTGCGCTGGCAGCACCCTGTGGGTGCATGGGGCTGGTGCATGGGGCAGGTCCCCACCGTGGGTGCACGGGGCTGGTGCATGGGGCAGGTCCCCTGTGGTGGTGGCACGCCATACGTGCATGGGACAGGCTCCGTGGTGGTTGCATGTCATGGGAGCATAGGGCAGGGCCCCCACGGTGGGTGCACACCGTGGGTGCACAGGGGAATGTCCCCGTGGTGGGTGCACACTGTGGGTGCACGGGGCAGGTCCCCGCGGTGGGTGCACACCGTGGGTGCACAGGGGAATGTCCTCGCGGTGGGTGCACACTGTGGGTGCACAGGGGAATGTCCCTGCAGCAGGCATACGCTGCAGGTGCAGGGACACATCCCCACGGCGGGTGCAAAGTGCATGTCCCCACGCAGGGCACCCGGGTGCACGGTGGCAGCGCTGGAAGCGAGCCAAGCCGGGGGCTCCGTGCCCCTCTGCGGGTGCCCTCCCGGCCGGGCCATGCTGCGGTGGGGCCGGCAGCGCCGGGCGCTGCCGCCGCTAAAAGCTCTGCCCTCTGAATATTTCATGGGCTTCTCGGCGTCGGAGCCGGCGCTGCCGCGAGCCAGCGCGCGGATTTACAGGAAAAAACAAGCGGAGGGAGAGCTTGGCCCGGGGCCGCCCCCCCGGCCGGTGCAGCTGCGGCGGGGGCTGTGCGCGGCCTTTCCAGCAGCAGGGAAAGTGGGATCAGGGCCCGGGGCCCCGGCCGCAGCTGGTGGAAGGTGTGACGGGGCCGGCGGCACGGCCGGCGCGGCGTGGGGGATCGCTGGCTCCTGCCCCGCTGCCGCCCCCGGGAAATTCCAGCCGTGAGAAGGGGAGGCAGCGCCAGGCTGGCGCTCCGGGCCGGATGGGCATGGAAGGGGGGAGCTCCTGGCTGCAGTTGGAGCCTCCCATGAGGGATCTCTGCTCTGGTGGGTGGGAAAAAGCCCCTTCCCCAGCTGGTGCTGGAGCAGGAGGATGCTCCCGGCTCCCTGCACTGCTACGTGCCTCAGTTTCCCCAGGACTGCAGCGTGGAGGGGTGCCCTGGGGGGGGTCCACCGGGGGCTGTCATGTCCTGGGTGACAGGGATTGTCCCCTCCTGCAGGTCACACCGGCCGCCTCCTCAAAGCCCTCCTGGGAACCAGCATCATCTTCCTCACGGCCCACGTGGTTTTCCAGATATGTCTCTACACGCTGCCCGTCCTCGACCAGCTGCTGGGGCCCAGCTGTGAGTACAGGGCGCCCCGGGGTGGGCGAGCAGGGCGTCCCGTGGGCAAAGTGCCCCAGCCGCTGCCCCGGGTGCTCTCGTCCTCGGGCCACATCCGTGAGCCGGGTGCCATCTGCTGCTGGTGCATCCGTCGCGCCGGGCGCTTCCGCGGTGCCGCTGGGTGCACCGGTGCCCACACGGGCAGCAGTGTGGCCGGGAATCGCTGCCGCGAGCGCGCCGGGGCTCAGCACGCCCTGCCGCCGCTCAGCACCTCCATGGCTCCCCGCAGGCAGCACCTGGGAGATCCTGGCCCGGCACGTCGGTGTCACCAGGTGAGGGGTGGCCCCAGGGCCGGTGCCGCGCAGGGAGCAGGAGCAGCCGTGGCCCTTGGGATGCTGCTGAGCTCGGCGCCTCCGGGCGCTGGTGCGGGGCTGGGAGCTGTGCCGGGTGTCACGGTCTGGTGTCATCCGCGCAGCCCCGCATCCCGTGCAGTCGTGGCACACCCCTGAGCCCTGCTGTCGCTGTCCCCACCAGGCTGGACCTCAAGGACATCCCAAACTCAGTGCGCCTGGTGGCGCCCGACGCCGGCATCCTGCTGGTGTCCGCGCTCTGCCTGGGCCTGTGCCGCCGCCTCGTCCCCAGGTCCCGCGCCCGGAGGCCGGAGCCCCTGGAGCCCCTTGAGCGGGTGGGTGAGAGCCTCTGTCCTGCCGGCAGCTCCCACATCCCTACGCGGTGGCTTTGCTCCCGCACCGCGGCATATCCAGGGCCGCCGGGACACGGGTGCCTTGTGCTCCCCACTCCGCACCCTGGGAATCCCCGGTGACGCTGGTGGGGCCGGATCCATCCGCGTGGCTCCCACATGGCTGCAGCTCCCCCGCACGCGGCACCTCGTAAAGGCCGGGCTGACTCAGCCGGCGGCCGCCGGAGCTGCCCGTGTTTGCCGCGCCGTTTCCATAGGGATCCCGGCAAACAGCCCGGCCGCACAGAGCCGCTTTATGCGGGGCGGCCGAGCGCGGGCCGCCCCAGCCGGCGGCGCGGGCTGTAACCGGAGCGCGGGCAGATGCGGATGCCTTTGCTGTGAGCGCGGGGCCGGCGCGGAAGAGCAGCCTGGAAAAAAGCTCAGCGCCGGGAACCCGCGCCCCGGAGCCAAGAAAAACAGGCGCGCTTGGCGGGCGCTTTCCGAGCGGCTAATGGGATAAACACGGCCAGGTGCAGGGCCACGCGCCCGCGCGGGATGTCCCCGCTGCACTGGCACCCAAGGGCTGCTCCATATGGGGATGTGATCCCACGTCCCTCCTTCCTTAAATACCCAACAGCCTGGGCTGATGGCAGGAGCGGGCTGGGGGCGCCGGCAATCCCAGGGCCCCGCTGCACCCCGGCCATGCATGGGATGCTCTGTGGCAACACTGGGGCACGGAGCTCTGGAGCAGGGTGGCCCCGGGCACGCGGTGCCACTGCGCGGGGACGGCTCGGGACGCCAGTCCTGTCACGGGCAGGGGGAAGAGGAGGACGTGGAGCGTCGCGGTGGCGGTGGCACGGCCGGCCGGGGGACGCCGCTGAGCGCCAAGCTGCGGGTGACGGCGCACTGGCTGCTGCGCGCCGCCGCCACCGCCGCGGCCGTCCTGCTGCTGGCCTTGGCAGGTGAGAGGAGCTGCGGGGTTCTCAGCGGGAGCGCAGCGGTGCCGGTGCCGCCCGGGCGCTGACGTCCCCCTGCTCCGCAGGGATCACCCTGCCCTCCGCCTCCTCCAGCGTCTACTACGTGCTCTTCGTGGGGCTGTGCACGTGGTGGGCTTGCCACGTCCCCGCCGGCCGCGCTGCCTTCCACGCGCTCTGCGGCCTCGTCGGCCTCTACGCCGGCGCCCACCTGCTCTGCCTCTACGCCTACCAGACGCCCTTCGTGCAAGGGGTCTTCCCGCCCCCCACGCTCTGGGCACGGTGAGTCTCGCTGTGGGCACCGTGGGATGTCCCCCCACGCTGGGAAGAGGCTCCCGCAATGGGCTGAGTGCCGCCCGCTTGGTGCCCGCAGCCTCTTCGGCTTCAAGGACATCATCGTCTACGCCAACTGCTCCCGGCCCAACGCCCTGGCGCTCAACACCAGCCACCCCTGGCCCGTCTATGCCCACCCTGGCATCCTGCTCCTGCTCTACTACACCGTGGCCACCCTGCTCAAGCTGCGGCGCCTCGATGCTGCCCAGAGGGTGAGGGGCGCCCGGGGGGCTGCTGGGGTGAGATGAACCCCCGTAGGGTGCCAGGATCATGCTGGGTCCCCCCAGCAATGGTGGTGGTGGGAGATGGGAAGAGGATGGGATCCCCTCCTTTGTCCCAGTGGCTCCCGCGGGGCTGCCACGAGCTGGGCGCTTCCCCCCTTGCAGAGAGCCCGGCTGCCGGAGAGGGGCCGGGACCGGGAGCTGGTGGAGCTGGAGAGCTGGCCCAGGGACGGCGATGGGCTGGCTGAGGACACCAAGGTGGGTGCGTGGGCTCCGTACCCCCATCAACGTGGGCTCCGTACCCCCATCAACGTGGGCTCCGTACCCCCATCAACGTGCACGCGGGGGGTCCCCCTGCGCGGGGCACGGCGGTGCGCCCAGCTCAGCCCCGCTCTCTGCCCCCCAGCCCATGCTGTGCCCCGGCGCCAGGAGTCCGGCCGGCGGCCCCCAGAACTGCACTGTGCACGTCGCGGGCACCGCGGCGTCACCGGGTAAGCTGGTCCCGAACCGGGCAGCGAGCCCCCGTCCTGCCTGCGCGCAGGGCAGTGCCCAACGTGGGGCAGAGCGGCCCCCAGCTTTGCTCCGGGGGGCGGGGGGCTCACGGCTCCCGCTCCCTGCGGCCAGGCACGAAGCGGCGCTCGGAGCGGCCGCTGCTGCACACGCTGGGTCACGTCGTCATGAGCCAGAGCTACGTCTGCGCCCTCATCGCCATGATGGTGAGGAGGGGATGCGGGGGTGAGCGGGGCGCTCGTCCCCCGCACCCCAAGGGCTGGGGTGGCATCGGGAGAGCCCGTGCGAGCGGCCGCGCGCTGCCTCCCCGGCGCAGGTGTGGAGCATCACGTACCACAGCTGGCTCACGTTCGTGCTGCTGCTCTGGGCCTGCCTCATCTGGGTGGTGCGGAGCCGGCAGCACTTCGCCATGCTCTGCTCGCCCTTCCTGCTGCTCTACGCCGTGGGGCTCTGCAGCGCCCAGTACGTGTGGGCCATGGAGCTGGTCCCCGAGCTGCCCGCCCGCGTCGGCTTCATGAGCCTCGAGCAGCTGGGGCTGGTGCACCCCAAGTACCCCTGCCTGGACCTGGGGGCCAAGGTGAGGCCGGCGGCGCCGTCCCCGCGCCCGCAGGTGCCGCGACCCGCCGCGCTCACCGCCTGTCCCCGCAGCTCCTGCTCACCCTCACCTTCTGGCTCCTGGTGCGGCAGTTCGTCAAGGAGAAGCTGCTGACGAGGCAGTGCCCGTCCACGCCGCTCCTGGAGGTGACGGTGTCGGACACGGGTGAGGGCGCTGGGGGGACGGGATGGGGACGCTGCCAGGGGCACCGCGCGGGCCCAGGTGCCCGGGCGGCTCCGCAGCCAGCGCCGAGCAGCCCCGCGGGCGCCTTGCAGAGCCCAGCCGGCAGCAGGACGTGCTCAAGGCGCTGGGGGCCCTGGTGCGCGATTTCTACGCCAAGTACTGGATCTGCGTGTGCGCCGGCATGTTCATCGTGGTCAGCTTCGCCGGGCGCCTCGTCGTCTACAAGATCGTCTACATGTTCCTCTTCCTGCTCTGCCTCACGCTCTTCCAGGTAAGGCTGGCGCCGCCGCCTGCCCAGGACCCCGTCCCCGGTGCGGTGGTGTCATGGTGTTGTCCCCGCAGGTGTACTACAGCCTGCGGTGGTGTCACGGTGTTGTCCCCGCAGGTGTACTACAGCCTGTGGCGCAAGGTGCTCAAGGGCTTCTGGTGGCTCGTGGTGGCCTACACCATGCTGGTGCTCATCGCCGTCTACACCTTCCAGTTCGAGGACTTCCCCACGTACTGGAGGAACCTGACGGGTCTCACCAACGAGCAGTGAGTGGCCCTGTGACAGGGTGACGGGCACTGAGAGGTGGCCGAGGGATGCCGGTGCTGAGGATGCCACGGGTCGGGGTGGGATGGATGCGGCCCTGCGCTAAGCACTCTCTCCCTGCCCAGGCTGGGAGACCTGGGCCTGGAGCAGTTCAGCGTCTCCGAGCTCTTCTCCAGCACCCTCATCCCGGGCTTCTTCCTGCTGGCCTGCATCCTGCAGCTCCACTACTTCCACCGGCCCTTCATGCTCATCACCGACCTGGAGCACATCCCCGCGCCCGAGCCGCAGCGCTGCCACATCCCCCGGTAGGGCCCCGTGCTGGTGCTGGGCACCCATGGGTGCCCCCTGAGCCCACATCTGAGCCGTCCTCCCGCCCGCAGGCCCGAGGAGCTGCATGGGAGCCGTCTGCTGCGGGATGCGGCCGCCGCCGAGAGCGCCAGGGCTGAGGGCGACGACTCCGACAGCGCCTCGCAGGGTACCGGGGTGGCAGGGGATGCCCTCCAGGATGGGGCAGGAGGGATGCAGGGTGGGATGGAGCATCCTCCGGGATGGGACTGGGGGGATGCAGGGTGGGATGGGACGTCCTTCAGGATGGGGCAGGAGGGATGCAGGGTGGGCTGGAGCATCCTCCAGGATGGGGCAGGGGGATGCAGAGTGGGACAGGGCATCCTCCAGGGTGGGATGGGGTATCCTCCAACCTCGGACAGGGCAGGGAGAGCATAGGGATGGGACAGTGACAATGCATGTCCCCACAGTGCCCTCTAAATGGGGGCTGGTGCTGGAGCGCCTCATCGTGCTGGGCTGGACCTTCTCGGAGCGGCTGACGCAGGTGCAGGTCTTCGTGGGGCGCCTGCTCGAGCTGCACGTCCTCAAGCTCGTGGCTCTCTACACCGTCTGGGTGGCCCTGCAGGAGGTAGGGGCACCGGCTGGGACACGTCCCCGAGGGCGCTGGCGCCTCTGCCAGGGTCGTGACGCCGGTGCTTGCCCAGGTCTCGCTCATGAACTTCCTGCTGGTGCTGCTGTGGGCCTTCGCCATGCCCTACTGCCGCTTCCGCCACATGGCCTCCTGCCTCTCCACCGTCTGGACCTGCATCATCATCGTCTGCAAGATGCTCTACCAGCTCAAGATCGTCAACCCCAGCGAGTACTCAAGCAACTGCACCCAGGTGCCTGGGGACGGGCGGGTGCCACCGAGCTGGGGATGCCCAATGTCCGGGTCTGCCCGGAGATGCCCAGCTCTGGGTGGGATGCGGGTGTGGGCAGGGTCTACCCATGGTGCTGACGCCCGGGTCACGCTCCCCTTGCAGCCCCCGCTCAACGGCACCAACCTCAGCCCGGAGGAGCTGGTCAACTCCACGCTGTACCGGGGCCCTGTGGACCCCGCCAACTGGTTCGGCATCCGCAAGGGCTTCCCCAGCCTGGGCTACATCCAGGTGGGTGAGGACGATCCAGGGTGCTCCCTGCAGCGGCGTGCCCATGGAGAACTCCACATGGGCATGGGCATCCGTGGCGATCCTGAGCACCCTCCTGCCTGCGCAGAACCACCTGCAGGTGCTGCTGCTGCTGGTGTTCGAGGCCGTGGTGTACCGGCGCCAGGCCTACTACCGCAAGCAGTTCCAGCTGGTGGCCCCCGTCACCGAGACCATCTTTGAGGACGTGTCCCGTGAGCACCTGGACCACGGGCTCGTCAGCTGCGCCAAGTACTTCCTCAACTACTTCTACTACAAGTTCGGCTTGGAGGTGAGGAGCGGGCGGCGCCGGGCACGCGCGGCACCGAGGCGGGGGTCCGGGCTGTGGCTAATCCTCCGTGCGCAGATCTGCTTCCTCATGACGGTGAACGTGATCGGGCAGCGCATGAACTTCATGGTGATCCTGCACGGCTGCTGGCTCGTCGTCATCCTCACCCGGCGCCGGCGGGCGGCCATCGCCCGCCTCTGGCCCAAGTACTGCCTCTTCCTTGTGATCTTCCTCCTCTACCAGTACCTGCTGTGCGTGGGCATGCCGCCCGCCCTCTGCCTTGGTAAGCGACGTGGCTAAGGGACGTGGGGACATGCGTGGGGACACAGGGGGGTGAGCGGCCACTGAGGTCGCTGGTGCCCCCCGCCAAGACTATCCGTGGCGGTGGAGCCGGTCCCTCCCCATCAACTCAGCACTCATCAAGTGGCTCTACCTGCCCGACTTCTACGTGGCCCCCAAGTCCACCAACCTCATCAGTGAGTACCCACCGCCTCTGTCCCCTCCCCGGTGTCCCTGGCACCCCTGGCCACCGGAGCCCCAGGCACAGCCCTGGGGGTCCCTCCTGTCCCCGTGGGTGACCAGGCAGGACAGCTGGGGGGGGGGGAACTCCATCCTTTTTGGGTAGGAGGAGCATAGAATGAGCTCTGCCCCTGTGGGGAGGAGCTTGGTAGAAGTCCCGCCCATGGGGGGGGTGGGTCTTGGTGGATGCCCCGCCCACTGGGGGGAGGTGCTTAGGGAAGATCCCATCTCCCTGGTGGAGGAGCTTGGTGGAGGTTCCATCCCTAATGATGGGGTTCCCATCCCCCGTGGAGGAGGAGTCTGGAAATAGCCCCGCCCCCAGGGAGGGGCTTGACAGAGGTCCCACCCGCTGGGGGGAGGAGCTTGGTAGAGGTCCCACCCCGTGGAGGAGGAGCTTGGTGGAGGTCCTATCCCTATTGGTGGAGTCTCCCATTCCTGTGGAGGAGGAGCCTAGAAATGGATCCACCTCCTGGAGGAGGAGCTTGGTGAAGGCTCCACCCCCCGGGGGAGGAGCTTGGTGGGGGTCCATCCTTAATGGTGGAGTCCCTATCCCTGTGGAGGAGGAGCCTGGAAATAGCGCCGCCCCCTGGAGGGAGGAGCTTCATAGTGGCCCCACCTCCTTTGGCGAGGAGGCGTGTCTTGCGCGAGCGCCGCCTCCCGAGGGGCGGAGCCGGGGCCGGCACTGAGCCGTGTGCCCGCAGACGACTTTGTGCTGCTGCTGTGCGCGGCGCAGCAGTGGCGGGTGTTCGCGGCCGAGCGCACCGAGGAGTGGCTGCGGGCGGCCGGCGACAACGCGGACCGCCTGGACGCGCCGCGGGACCCCCGCAACCCCGCGCCCGACTTCATCCACTGCCGGTGCGCGCCCGTGGGAGCTGCGGGGGTGCGACCCCCCCCAGCACTGACATGGCCTGGGATTGCACTCCTTGGGGATGGGGACCCTCAGGCAGCGCGGTCCTCGATGCGTGGGGGTGGGCTCCCCGGTGCTGGAGCTCTTTGGGGACAAGGACAGCATCCCCTCGGCACCAGGAACCCCCCTGTCTGGGACTAGACCCTTGCAGCTGGCACAGGACCCCAGGACGGGAGCCCCTCAAGCCTGGGGTGGGACCTTGGGGCTTTCTACCCTAGGACCTCTAGTTGAGAAGAGCACTGGGATCCCCAGATAGGGCTGATGTGTCCACTTGGGTCCTCCTCGGTTGTCCCTTCCTTGCTTGGCAGCCTATTTCTGTACCCCAAAACCTGGAGGTGCTGGGAGGGAATGGGGACCCTGCTCTGAACACCTCATCCTGCAGGTCCTACCTGGACATGGCCAAGGTGGTGGTTTTCCGCTACCTCTTCTGGTTCGTCCTGGTCGTGGTCTTCATCACCGGTGCCACCCGCATCAGCCTCTTCGGCCTCGGCTACCTACTCGCCTGCTTCTACCTCCTGCTCTTCGGCACCGCCATGCTGCGCAAGCCAGCGCGGGCTCGCCTGGTGCTCTGGGACTGCCTCATCCTCTACAACATCACCGTCATCATCTCCAAGAACATGCTGTCGGTGAGGGCGCCGGGCTGCTGGCACCCATCCGGGCATCGCGGAGCCGAGGAGCTCCATGAGGAGCCACCGCGGCGTCCTTGCAGCCCCCAGGAGCCTCCCGGGTTTTGCAAGGTGCCGGGTGGCTCGGGGGTCCAGCAGGCGCCTGAGCCCCCACTCTGCCCCCGCAGCTCCTCTCCTGCGTCTTCGTGCAGCAGATGCAGAGCAACTTCTGCTGGGTGATCCAGCTCTTCAGCCTGGTGTGCACCGTCAAGGGCTACTACGACCGTGAGTGGCCGGGCCAGGGGACCGGCCCTGCCCACCCTCGTGCCCGCATCGGCCCCGGGACACTGGGAGTCGACCCTGCCTCATTGTCCCCATCTTGCCCTGCCAGCCAAGGAGATGGGAAAAGACCAGGACTGCTCCCTGCCCGTGGAGGAGGCCGGCATCATCTGGGACAGCATCTGCTTCTTCTTCCTCTTGCTCCAGCGCCGCGTCTTCCTCAGCCACTACTACCTGCACGTCATGCTGGACCTCCAAGCCTCGGCCCTGCAGGCGTCCAGGTGGGCTGGGGGCTTTGGGGGGGACGGGGCGGCCGTGGCCTCGCTCACGCCGCGTGCTGTCCCCGCAGGGGTGTCGCGCTGTTCAAGGCCAGCATCCTGAAGAGCATGCGCTCGCACCGGCAGGCCGAGAAGAAGTCGCTGGCGCAGCTCAAGCGGCAGTGAGTCAGTTTTGGGGAGTCCCCACTGCTTCCCCACCGCCGCTTGGTGTAAAGGGGCTCCCCTACGTGCTGGGTGCCCAGGGAGGGATGGGGGATTCTATGGGACCCCTCTGGGGCTTGGATGTCCCCTGGGGAGGTCTGCGCTCGGAGCCGCTCCGAAGCAGCCCCAACCTCGCAGGATGGAGCGGATCCGGGCCAAGCAGGAGAAGTACCACCAGGAGCGGCTGCCTGGCGGCGCCGGCGAGGGCCAGGGCGAGGCCAGTCCAGGTGAGACCCCGGTGCTCCCGGGCCCTCCAGCCTCTCCCCGTCCTGGGGCACAGCAGGGTGGCCTCGACCTGTCACCACTGCCCGTCGCCCTCGGCTCGTCCCACGTCCTCGCTGGCAGGGCCCCAGCGAGACGCCCCCGCGCCGGAGCGTTGCGGTGAACCAACCCTCCCACCCTGCTCTGCTCGGCTCCCTGCCGGGGGCCGTGCAGCGAGCGCGGCAGGTCTCAGCGCCGCGCGTGCCCTTCCACAGAGCCCGGCGGCCAGGCGGACCCGTCCCGGCGCAGGGAGCGGTGGTGGCGGCCTTGGTTAGACCACGCCGCAGGTACTGCCCCGCACGGGGCACTAACCGGGGTGCTGCCCCACGGCCAGGTCTCTCCGCCGGGGCCGCTAACACCCGCGGGGCCGCGCGGAGCGCTGGTGAGGCTGCTTTGGGCCAGCTGCCACCCGCATGTCCCCTGTCCCCTCTCTGGGCTGCAGGACGTTAACCAGGGCTTTTCCTGCTACCGGGCACTAACGGGGCAGCGACTCGGGCAGCTCCCGCATTCCCTCTGGGAGCCTTTCTGGATGCTACTGTGGGGACATCCATGCGGAGTCCTCATGCTGCCGTCTCCAATGGGGATGCCCACTGGTGCCCCGGGGCTCGGGCAGAGCCCTGGGGGGATGGCAGTGGGGTCCGCACCGGCTGTGCCGTGGCACCCGGTGACACCCCGTGGCACCCGGTGACGCGCTGTGCCGCCCCGGCAGTGCTGCATTCGGGCGAATATTTCCTCTTCGAGTCGGACAGCGAGGAGGAAGAGGAGGCTGCTCCGGAGGAGCCGCGGCCGGGCAAGCAGAGCGCTTTCCAGGTGAGCGCGGCGCCGGCGGGCAGGGGGCACCCAGGCCGGGACCCCCGCGCGCTCACGGCCCCGTCCCCTCCCGGCACAGCTGGCCTACCAGGCCTGGATGACCAACACCAAGACGGCGCTGAGGCAGCAGGAGCAGCAGGAGCTGGAGCAGCCGGGCGCTGAGCTCGCTGCAGGTGGGACCGCTCGCCCAGCCGCCTCGCGAACGGGGCTGCGCGGCGCTCAGGGGACCCCGTCTGGCACATCTGCTGGGATCCCCTAAGGAGGGCGTCGTCTCAGCGGGGCTTCCCGCACGAGAGGGGACTCTCTGATGGCTACAATAGGGTTGAGCACCATCTGCCTTGCAGGAGACGGCGGAGGGCAGAGGGCATCGGAGGCTGAGGCACCCGCAGAGGCTGAAGACCAGGAGGAAGAGGAGGAGGAAGGGTCAGGTAGGTGGGAGGCAGGACTGCAGGGGTCCGCGGGGACACGAGCTGCTGCGAAAGCGCCGCCCTCTCTCCCTCCTCGCCGTCGCAGAGCGGGGGAACGTGCTGCAGCGGGCGCTGAACACGCTGCGCTTCCTGTGGGTGCTGTGCCAGGCCATGGTGGACGGCCTCACCCAGTGGCTCGACACCTTCAACAAGGAGCACACGGATATGTCCACGGTGCTGCGGGTCGAGAGATACGTCCTCACGCAGCGGCTGGCCAAGGTGAGCGGGCACGGGGCCCGACAGGGGCACGGCCCGGCATGGGGCACGGCCCGGCACGGTCCCGCTGCCACTGCGCCCATCCGCAGGGCGAGGACGTGCGCCGGGGTGTCCTGGACGAGCTCTACGTGCTGCCACCAGACGACGGCCGCGAGGAGCCGAGCCGGCGGGCGACGGGGGGCACCGAGCCCCCGAACGGCCTCGCTTCAAGGCAGGTGCATAGACGGCCCCGCGGGGCTCGGCTGGGCGGCAGGGACGTCCCCGTGTGCCCCCGCGTGGCTCCCCACGGGGAGAGCGGCTCACGGCCTGTCCCCTGCTGTCCCCAGCGGGTGCGGAGGAGCCAAGCGGGCTGCGCGTCCCGCCGCCGCCCCGGAGCAGCAGGAGCAGCTGCCGGCCCTGGGCTCGCGGGAGGACGTGGCCGGCTCGCGGGAGGACGTGGCCGGCTCGCGGGAGCTGCTGGCCCTTCCCCAGAACCGGACCCGCACCGCCAGCGAGCTGCTCCTCAACAGGTACCGGCGCCAGGATGGGGGTCAGGTGCAGCCACCTGAGGGTGGCGGTGTACCCGGGGATGGTGACAATGCACCCGAGGGTGGCAGTGCCCCCGGGACGGTGGCTGTGCACCCGGGACGGTGTCGGCTCAGCCCCACGTGCCCCGCAGGCGCCTCTACTTCGCCACGCTGGAGGAGTCGGATCAGTTCTACCGGTCGCACAACCGCTTCCTCAAGCTGCTGCTGGCCGCCTACCACTGCGTGGCCGCCCACTCGGAGCTGCTCTGCTACTTCATCATCATCCTCAACAACATGGTGACCGCCTCCGTCATCTCCCTCTTCCTGCCCATCCTGGTCTTCCTCTGGGCCATGCTCTCCATCCCCCGGCCCAGCAAGCGCTTCTGGATGACGGCCATCATCTTCACCGAGGTGGGCGCGGGCGGCGGGGGCTCGCGGGACCCGCGCCAGGGCTCGCCGCCTCCCGCTGACCCTGCCCCTCCGCAGGTGATGGTGCTGCTCAAATACCTCTTCCAGTTCGGCTTCTTCCCCTGGAACAGCTACGCCACGCTGGTGCGCAACGAGGGCAAGCCCTTCTTCCCGCCCCGCATCCTGGGCCTGGAGAAGACCGACCGCTACATCAAGTACGACCTCCTCCAGCTCCTGGCGCTCTTCTTCCACCGCTCGCTGCTGCTGGTGAGCAGGGGGCTCGCGGCAGCACCGGAGCGTCGCTGCTGCGGGGCGTCCGGCCCTTGGGCATCTCGGATGGTCTTGATGATCTTGAGGGTCTTTTCCAACCATAATGACTATACGATCTCCATCCCTTGGGCATCTCATTTCCAACCCAGACACCAATTTCTGGTGGCTCCAGTCCCCAGGAAGTTTTAGTGCCCGTGATTCTCTGGGAGCAGGATGGGCAGAGATGGGGTGGCACAGGGGGGCGAAGCACATGCAGCTGCGGTGGGTCCCAGCCAGGCTCTCGCTAACTGGGTGGCCCTCCCCAGTGCTACGGGCTGTGGGACCACGAGGAGGACCCCCTGGCCAAGAAGCGGCCAGAGGACGAGGAGGAGGAGGAGCGGCGGGAGGAAGCAGAGCCCCCAGCGGGCGGTGACGAGGGGCCGGAGGCACTGGCAGAGCCGGGGGCACCGGCAGTGGCCATGGTGCCAGAGCAGGAGGACGATGCCTTGGCGCAGGACGAGGGCACCGGGGCTGGCGGCAGCCACCTCCGCTTCCGGAGGAAGAAGCGGCAGCTCTGGAGCAAGAGGCAGGAGGCCATGGAGGAAGGTGAGCAGTGTTGGGATGGGGTCCCAAGTGCCCTGGCCCTGCTGTCCCTATGCTGATACCTGTGCTGTGTCTGCAGGGCATGGCGGGGAAGAGGAGGAAGAGGATGACGACGAAGAGGGGGAGGAAGAGGTGAAACAGAGCCACTCTCAGAAGAAGCTGAAGAAGTTTGGGCTCCAGGTCAAGCTCTTCTTCCTCACCATGTGAGTGCCCCGTGGTGCTGGCCGGGGTGGAGGGCTGTGGCACGAGCCTGTGGGACACCCGTCCCCTCTGTTCCCTCGTCCCCTGCAGGGCGCAGAACATGTACCAGCCCGTGCGCGGCTTCTTCCACGACATCCTGCACACCCAGTACCGGGCCGCCACCGACGTCTACGCCTTCATGTTCCTGGCTGATGTGGTTGACTTCATCATCATCATCTTTGGCTTCTGGGCCTTTGGGGTGAGCGGGGCCACAGGCAGCTCTGCAGGGTGGCGTGAGGTGACACGGGGCAGGCCGGGCTGTGTCCTCACATCTCCTGTTCCTCCAGAAACACTCGGCGGCTGCCGACATCACGTCCTCGCTGTCGGACGACCAGGTGCCGGAGGCCTTCCTGGTCATGCTGCTCATACAGTTCACCACCATGGTGATCGACCGCGCGCTCTACCTCCGCAAGACCGTGCTGGGCAAGCTCATCTTCCAGGTCATCCTGGTCTTCAGCATCCACCTCTGGATGTTCTTCATCCTGCCGGCCGTCACCGAGAGGTACCGGCCCGGCCGTGCCCCCCACCCCAGCGCATCCATGGGGTTGCTCCTTGGGTGGCCCCTGCTAGCACTGAAGGGGTCTGGGGGTATCCAGAGCTGAGGCACTTGCTTGGTGCCTTCATGTCACCTTGATGCCCCTGGTGTTGCTGTGAGCCACTGGCCTGGCATTGGTGGCCCAACCAGGGGGGATCAGGTGGCCAGAGGAGTTACGGGTCCCCCCACGTGGTGCCTGCAGGTTGTTCAGCCTCAACACGGTGGCCCAGCTGTGGTACTTTGTGAAGTGCATCTACTTCTCGCTGTCAGCCTACCAGATCCGCTGCGGATACCCTACCCGCATCCTGGGCAACTTCCTCACCAAGAAATACAACCACCTCAACCTCTTCCTCTTCCAAGGGTAGGGCACGGAGGGTGGCGAGTGTCCCATGGGACGGTCCATCCTGGCCGCGGGGCAGCCAGGGGGGCAGGACAGATGCTGCCATCCAGGACGGCCACTCTCCCATTCCCGGCAGGTTTCGCCTCGTGCCCTTCCTGGTGGAGCTGCGGGCTGTTATGGACTGGGTCTGGACCGACACCACGCTGTCTCTGTCCAACTGGATGTGCGTGGAGGACATCTATGCCAACATCTTCATCATCAAGTGCAGCCGCGAGACAGAGAAGGTGGGACCTCGGCATCGCTCTGCCTGTCCCCGCGTGCCAGGCAGGGACCTGCACATGTGCCCCAGCCTGGCCAAGCCGGAGCCCCCCGGCACCGCGCTGAGCCCACCGTCCGCCTGCAGAAATACCCGCAGCCCAAGGGGCAGAAGAAGAAGAAGATAGTGAAGTACGGCATGGGGGGCCTCATCATCCTCTTCCTCGTGGCCATCATCTGGTTCCCGCTGCTCTTCATGTCGCTGGTGCGCTCCGTCGTGGGCGTCGTGAACCACCCCATCGACGTCACCGTCACGCTCAAGCTGGGGGGGTACGAGGTGAGCACAGCGGGTTGTGCCCCCCGGGGCTGCGGCGCTGAGCTCGGACGCCTGGGCCCCCCAGCTGATGCCGCCTCGTCCGTGTGCCCCCGCAGCCGCTGTTCACCATGAGCGCCCAGCAGCAGTCGATCCAGCCCTTCACCCCCCAGGACTACGAAGCCCTGACGAACGAGTTTGAGAGGCAGCCGGTAAAAAGAGCCCCGACACCCTGCGGTGCCTGCGCCGGGCCGTGGGCGCAGGGCGCGGAGCCGGGCATGGCCGGGGGGCTGCGCGGGGGCCACGGCTGAGCTGTGCCCGTCCCTCCGCCCAGGTGGCCATGCAGTTCATCACGCTGTACAGCTACGAGGACATCGTCACGGCCCGCATCGAGGGCAGCTCGGGCTCGCTGTGGAGCATCAGCCCGCCGAGCCGGGAGCAGATGCGGCGCGAGCTGCAGAACGGCTCCTCCGACATCACCCTGCGCCTCACCTGGACCTTCCAGAGGTAGCGCCGGGACGCGGGCGGCTCCGGGCAGGGGCCGCGGCTCCGGCGGGCCGGCCCCGCTCAGCGCGCCGTGTCCGCAGGGACCTGGGCAAGGGCGGCACGGTGGAGCACACCTTCGACAAGCACACCACGGACCTGCAGCCCGGCGCGCCCGAGCGCGCAGAGCTGGCCGCGCTGCTGCAGGGCACCCGCAACACCCCCGTGTGAGTGCGCCGGGGCGGGCATGGGGTGCTGCCCGCGGGACCCCCGCCCCCGGTGCCGGCGGTGCCCGCAGGACCCGCCGGCCACCTCTCCTCGCTCACCCGCGCTCTCTCGCAGGCAAGTGCCCAAGCTCTTCCCCAAGTACATCCGCGCGCCCAACGGTCCCGAGGCCAACCCTGTGAAGCAGCTGCTACCAGGTGGGTGCTGGGCTCGGGGGGCGGCGGGGGTCCCCAGGGCCGTGCCCTGACGGCTCCGCGCGTGCCCAGACGGCGAGGACAGCTACCTGGACGTGGAGGTGCAGCTGAAGCGGGAGCGCGTGGGCTCGGGCCGTGGCAGCGACAGCTTCCTCGAGTGGTGGGTGGTGCGGCTGAAGGACGCGCCGGCGCGCGACGGCAACATCCTGCCCATGGTCATCTTCAACGACAAAGTCAGCCCGCCCAGCCTCGGCTTCCTGGCCGGCTACGGGTGCGTGGGGAGCCGGGAGGGATGGGGCGGGATGCCCCCGGAGCCGCGGCAGTGAGGCCGAAGGCCGCCCGCGCACTCATCGCACCCCCTCGCAGGATCATGGGGCTCTACGTCTCCATCGTGCTGGTGATCGGGAAGTTCGTGCGCGGCTTCTTCAGCGAGATCTCGCACTCCATCATGTTCGAGGAGCTGCCCTGCGTGGACCGCATCCTCAAGCTGTGCCAGGACATCTTTCTGGTGCGGGAGACGGGCGAGCTGGAGCTGGAGGAAGAGCTCTACGCCAAGCTCATCTTCCTCTACCGCTCGCCCGAGACCATGATCAAGTGGACACGGGAGAAGGAGTAGGAGGGACCGGCCCCAGCCGCAGGCCCCCTCACAGGGACATCACCGCCAATGCCTTAAGCCAGCAGCCTCGCGGGAGCGCTGGGGACCGAGGGCCACCGCGTGTCCCCACGGCTGCGACGCGGAGCCACCAGCCCCTCCGGGCGCCACGGGGCAGCGCGCGGGGGCACCCGCACTCCTGCTTTTCGGGACGTTTTTTGGAAACGCTGCCCCGCGCCGGCAGCGCCCATGTCCCAGCGCTGCGGGGACCATGACGTGCCTTCCTCGCCCGGGCCGCCACCGGGAGGGCAGGGGGTGCCCAAGGCCACCCCCAGGCCCCTCCCACAGCCCCGCGTCACAACCACGTTGAACTCGAAGCAATAGGAGCCGGGGTCCCGTGGCCCCGGGGCGCGGGCGGGTGGCTGCCGGCTGCCCCTGGTGCCGTCAGCTGGACTGTAGACTCTTTTTTAAAGTCAAATGGTTTATTTATACAGATACATAATAAAACAAAACTGAGGCCTCCCTCGTTCACATGATCCTGGGGCTGGGGTGAGGGCCACCCTGGCAGTTGTGGACTGAGCACTGCTGGGGCTGTGAGCCCCCTCTCCCTGACCAAAGAATTTAAATTGGGTTTAAAAGCAGCCACTTGAGCACCTGCTGTCACAGCGGGTGACCCAGCACGTCCCCCAGCCTTGGCTCTAGTCCTTCACCATCCTATGAGGATGGTGTCTGCACAGCTATCCCCAGGGGTGGGACCTCGTCCATCCAGGGCATCCCAAAGGGCCCAGGGGTCTGTCCCCAGCAGGAGGCACAGCTGGGGCCTCATCAGCTCTTGCCAGGGTCCTTCTCACTGTTCTCCAGCAGGACTTCCTCTGTCTGCTGCTTCATCTCGGCTCTGGAAGGGACAAGGTGGTCTCAGGTTTGATGCACTGTCCCCTCGTGGGGTCTGGCACAGAGGAGCGCCCCGCTGTCCCGGCGGTACCTGTGCAACCTGTGCTGGGCCTCCGAGCGCACGTAGGGCGGCAGCGTGTCCAGGGGGCCCTGCAAGAGGGAGAGGGGCCGGGCAGGGCGGGAGGGCACGCGCGGCAGGAGCGGGAGCAGCCCTGGTGCCTTACCATCTCCTTGAAGGTGAGGCGGCAGCTGTAGCAGAGCAGCGGCAGGAAGGCGGCTTTGCTCTCAGCCCTGTGCAGAGACACTGCTGAGCGGGTGGCCGAGGCCCCCAGGGTCCCCGCGCGGCCTCGGCGAGGTCCCTGGCTCCTTACCCTGGCATGGGGGCGCTCCGGCAGCAGCTTCCCTGTGTCCCCGTGTGGCAGCAACTGTCCCCAGCCGCTCCCTGCGGCGCCTCCTCGTCAAAGATCAGGGTGGGCTCCAGGGCCAGCTCCTCCTCTGCGCGAGCCCGAGGGCAGCCGGGAGCTCAGGCTCTGTGGCCGCCCCAGTGCCACCCACGGGCGCCCCCATCACGGTCCCCACTCACCCGTGAGGGTGTCCAGGGCGCACAGGCACAGCAGGCAGAGCTCTGACTCGGAGCTGCCCTCCGCAGGAGCTGGGCTCAGCTTCTCGCCCGTCCTGCAGCCCGAGGACAGGGCCGATGAGAGGCAGCCAATGGCCCTGGCTCCCCTGGGGGTGCCCCCTTCTCCGTGCCAGCCCCCGCCGTGGGGGCACGTGCCACCTCGTGCGCAGGACGGGGCCAGGCCTCACCGGTACACGGTGCTGATGGAGGACGGGAAATCCACCTGCAGCTCCAGCAGGAACTTCTCCATCACGCGGTGGATGCTGGTCTTCTCGTGGCGCTGCAGGAGCGAGCGCAGGGGGCTCGGGCACAACGGGGCGCAGAGAGCCAAGGGCCACCCGGTCCCCGCTGTGCCCCAGACGGAGACCCCCAGCTCTGCACGTCCGCACAGGCTGCGGGTCCCTCCTTACCTTGGGTCGGAGGGCGGACGTGGTGATGGTGGGGACGCCGAAGAAGTGGTTGTAGAAGGCGATCTCCTTGGCCATGTACTCGCGCATGGGCCGCACCACGGCCACGTCGCCGTGACGGGTGTCCAGGAAGCCCTGCGCGAAGGGACACGGGTGCTGAGGGACAGCGGGGTCCCACGGCACAGCCCTGCAGCACCCCATGGCTCTGAGCCGGGCACGTCACCCAGTGAGGGACACAATGGTGCCCAGAGCAAGTCCCTTCTGCTCTCCTTGCCAGCAGAGCATGGCGTAGTCCCCTGGAACTTGTCCCGTGTGCCAGGCAGGGACAGTTGTCACCAGGCTGTGCCAGACATCACGGGGAAGGGACCACGGACGTCACTCACCGTGTCCATGGCGAGGAAGGCGCCGCGGCCCAGGGCCAGGTTGGTGAAGAGCTTGATGGCCACGCGGGTGCAGCTGTCCCCCATCATGACTTTGCTGTATCCCTGGCTCCTGGCCGTGTGCAGGATGAGGTGCGTCCTGCGGGGACAGGGCCATTCCCACTCAGGCCGTGTCCAGGGGCAGGACAGGCCAGCGCAGGGGCCACGACCCCCCTCACCGCAGCATCTGCAGCATCTCCTCTTTGGCTGTCAGCGTCTCCGCGGCCTCGAAAAACCGGAGCAGCTGCCGGGTGAGGGCCGCATCAGGCAGTCGGGAGCCCGCGGCCACCGGCCCCTCTGCGGCGGCCACGTCCGCGGTGCAGAGCGGGGCCGGAGAGGCGGTTCTGTCGCCGCCGGCCGCCTCCTGCCGCTGCTGCTGGATGAAGCCCTCGACGGCCTCCTTGTAGCCGGGGCCGGGCACGTCGCTGCCCCGCGCGCCCCGGCGCAGTATGGAGCTGGGCAGCTCGAAGGCCTGAGGGAGGCCGAGATGGGCACAGAGGAGGTGGGGACCAACACGGCACAGAGCAGGGGGCCCCCACCGGATTTTTTCCGGAAGGTTTTGGGGGCACCACGTCATGTTCCCCCTCCCCATAGTGCGGCCCAGCTCTGCTGCCCCCGGCCAGCTCTTCCTACCTGCTCCAGGTGGGCCAGGTGGAAGGGGAAGCCGGTGGCCTGCACGATGGCTTCCATGGCGGCCAGGTTCTGCTCCCGCTGCTCCGCACTCTGCCCGCACACGGCTCCCTCTGCGGAACAAAGCGGGAACGAGGCGGGGACGTCCCAGTGGACATAAGGGATCCCATCCCCACGGATCCGGTCACGGCACAAGAGTCTCCTTACCGTCAACGTAGATGACGCCAGGGATGAAGCGGAGCTTCTTGGCCGTCTCCCGCCTCAGCCCCTGGGAAGAGTGGGAAACGAGCCTGGCAGTGACATTCCCGAGGCCGCGCTCCGGCGGATGCCGCCAGCCCCACGCTCACCTCCTGGACCTGCCGGAGCATGGCGCTGGACGCGGGCCCGCCGGAGAGCGCCAGCAGCACCTGCACGAGGAGCCGGGCGCGGATGAGGAGGCGTCGCGGCCGCCCCCTCCACCGCGCCGCCCTCCTGCCGCTACCTTCTCGCCGGGGAAGATGACGCGGTTCTTGCCCAGCATGGCCCGGAATTTGTGCACGAAGTATTCCCGGAAGCAGGCGCTGCGGGGACGCGGCCGGGATGAGCCGCGGCAGGGTGACCCCCGCCCCGCGTCGACGCCCCCGTGCGCGTCCGCGCCCCGTCCCGGCGCTCACCGGCAGAACGGGTCCCCGAGGCGGATGACGAGGGCGGCCGGGCTCTCCTTGCACTTCGTGCAGCTCCGCGGGGAGCTGGGCACAGAGGTGTCAGTCCCGGTGCCCGTCCCCCCCGCCGGGTCATTCCAGGGTGGATCGCCCTTCCCAAGCCGGGGTCCGTCCCCGGGATGTGTCCCGGGTGTTGGTCCTGGTTCCCCCCCCGGACATTCCCGGACATTGGTCCCAGGAGGAGCGGGTGATCGCTCCCGTGTGGTTCCCTCCCTGGAAGTTTGGTCCCTGTGCCTTCAGGGCATTCCCGGCGGTGGTCCCAGTTCCCCGGGGCCGGTCCGGGAAGGGGAAGCGGTCCCGGTTCCTTCGGGGCTGAGGGGGAGGGGACAGTCCCAGAACTGGGGCGGGGGGGAGGCGACACGGTCCCGCTTCCCCGGGGCCGGTCCAGGCAGGGCGCGGGCAGAAATCCCGGTTCCTAGGGGGCCGGCCCAGGAATGGGGGGCGGGCCGTGCCGGTTCGGGGATCCTCGTTCCCTCGGGGCTGGGGGCGGTCCCGGTTCCGGGGGGGCCGGTCCGGTAAGAAGGGAGGGAGCGGGGCGCTCCCGGTTCGGGGATCCCGGCTCACCTGGGGGGCGGGTGCCGCCGCCCCGGCCCGCGCGGCCCGCG